>CM075877.1:23875840-23935840 GCA_038021265.1 Cyprinella venusta
AATGACATGGTTAAAGATTATTTTAGGACATCAATCTTCAGGCACATCAACAAAAATAACATTTCTTTGTGCCATTTTTTCCGTCATTCACCATGTTTGAGATAACTACCCTATTGCTGTGGTGGAAGTACCAAATACTGCGGATAGCCGTCTGGTTTCAACAGAACCATCCAGAGGCACACACAACTCAGTTTATTATTCAGTAAATTTCACAACCGCTTCCAAAGCATGTCAAACTAGATGTGTCATTAAGCTCTTCTCTGATTAGCTTGCATGACAACAATCGCATTGTCCAATTCACGTCATTCGCATTGCCCAGCGCGTATTGGCGCCTTTGGATTGACTTTATATGTAATTTTGTGTTAATAATTAAATTCGCTTTTAGTGTGCACACCTTTATGGTGCATTCACACCGGACGTGAATAGTGTGTCAGGCGCGAATGATTTCAATGTTAAGTCAATGCAAAGACGCGTTATGCACGTAAAAAAATTCCTGAATGAATGGCGCGAATTGAGTGTCTGGCGCGTTAAGCTTGTTACACGCGAATGATTTAGTTAGTGCCATTTGTGCATTCACAAGTTTGACGCGAATTGACGTCTGCTGCCCGAGTTGAAAAATCTGAACTTTGGCATCAATTTGCGCCGTGTTAACCAATCAAGAGCCTAGCTTCTTGCTCACGTGCGGTGAATCTCTCGATGAATGCTTGATCAACATAAAAAAAGATGGCCGTCAACGGGTTTCGATTTTGATGCGCGAGACACGCGTAAATTTTGCTTCAAATTTTTTATTTCCCCGCGTCAGTTGGTCTTGACGCGCAAATTAACACAAAGTGGTCAAGCGTCAAACTAGACGCGGTAGACGCAAATTTGATGCGCCATTCGCGTCCGGCGTGAACGTAGCATTAGAGTATCTGTAGTTGACTGCAGACACAGCTCAGAAAAATGAATAAGGAAAATTGTAACACTTAACATGGCAGCTGTAGAAATGGAAGTCCCGCCTTTCAGTTAAAAAAGCCAATCATGCCATTGTAATGCAATTTTCTAGTGTGATTTGAGCTAAAACAGCAAAAGCATGTATGGGATCATTGTCTGAATGTATGAGTTATTTGAAATGTATTTTATTGAGGTCCAGTCTTTAGAATTGGAGATTTTTGTTTTTCCCTATTCAAGTGGATAGCCGTACATATGTGCCAGTTCCCTATTTAGAAAATAGCTGCCTAGTTGCATTACTAAGGTGGTGGCGAGGTAATTAGGTTTCCCTTAAAGGGATAGTTCACCCAAAACTAAAATTTCTAGGTCATTCCATTTTGTATTTTGTAAAATATTGGTATAGGCATTTTGTTGACCATTGACACATTCCATTTTATGACAAAAATATATATTTTGAGACATTTATCAAAACATCTACTTTTATGTTAAGAAAAAAAGTCATACATATTTGGGGAGTAAATTGACAATATTCTATCTCATCGCTTTTAGATGGTCGTTAGACATGATCAAAGGCCATGTCCTTTTTATCAATAGAGATATACGTAAAAGTGTGTTGAATTTGTCCAGTCACACCTGTGAGCTGTAAGTGTAGCTTAGCACAAGGGATGACAGATGGCCAGGTTGTTAGTGAGTGTACGGTTTGACCCGGCCCAGCATGAGGAACAGTCGCCTGACAGTGGCCAGTGCAAATCCCATACTCCACTGGACCATCCCTTTCCCGCATGGCAGCCAGGTCTGGCCTTAAACACTCCCGAGACCCACACTTGCTGTTCGGAGCATTACACTTCGATGAGAGGTGAAAAATGGACAGTGTGTGTGTTCACTGAAAGAGAGTCCGAGAAAGATGTCCAGAACAAAAAAACAGCCACATTGACTTAACACACACAGACATGCTGACTAAACACAACAGAGAAACAAACACTGACCAAATGTACACTTTGCAATGCACAAGATGGGTGGGTGCGTGTGTGTGTTTTGGTATCGATTTATTGTGTAAAAGCATGGCAACATAAGCCAATCATAACGGACATGCTTTTGTTTGCATTTGATTTAGGAACAAGAAAAAACCTTTGAGTTTTCAGCAGACAGACATCTTTAAAAGACATTATATGAGGCAAAAATCATTATTCACACATTTAAACTCTACACTATACAATTTAGCAGAGCTTTAAGAGATAGAGTCTAGAAGATAAAACGGGCTTGATAATTACTTGACTAGACACTTTTCGAAGGTTACCAAGTAAAGTTTAAACAATTAGTCATTATTCATGTACATTAAATATACTACAGCATATGCAGTATATGCAGATGCACAATATATCAGTACCATATCTGTTATTGGCTAAAATTAGCATTTAAAAAAAAAAAAAAAAAAAAAAATTATTAGCAGAAAAAAATGTTATGTAGGCTATCTTTATCAATCAATATTGATATGAATGATATTTAATGTATGCTAATCTCCCCAATGTTTAGGTGTAAATTAGGTATGAGCCTCAATATATCTGGTAAATCAATTACACGCAGGTCACAGTCTCTCCACAGACCTCATGTTTTTTTTTTTCTTCAGGATAATTTTAGCCGTAGCTCTTCCTATAGCTGTGGCAGGTAGCGACTGCAGCATTATTAGCAGTGGTTGCATCACTGGCGAGAGCTCAGAGTTCACTACCAGTCTTGAACAGTATTGTTGATATAGTGATAGCCCTAGTCGCAATAGGGATGGTGATAGTTAGCCGAGGTTCTGCCCCGGCTGGCTAGAGGCTGTGTCGAGCAGTAAGGCCTGTGTGCCTGCTCTCCCCGTACACTGTCTCTGCACGTGTGCTTTTATTTAGCAGGAGCTGTCATCTCCCATAAACCCTCAGTGCGCTTACATCCATTGCCTCTGCCAACTTCTCTGCGTCAGGCACACTTGTTACAGGAGAGAGAGCTGACAGCTCCGGTCCAACTGGCCGCTCACTGTCCCTGGAGAGAGAGAGACAGGGAGAGAAAGAGAGAAATTTGGTAGCATGTATTAATACCCTTAGGCCAGAAATATACCTTATGTAAGTACGCAAATGTAAACGGTGGCCTGTTGTACATATGTATGTTTTTTTTTTTTTTTTTTTTTTTTTTTTGCGTGGCCCTGGCGGTTACAAACCTTGTTACTCGAGGGACGATGGAGTTATGGTAATGTGATGTTGTTCAGGTAGCTTCCTATAAACATGTTGACTTTAGCTTACTTGCTCAGCAAGATTATTTGCAAAATATACTGCTGTACCATGTCAGTAGTTGACCTTAAATAAAGTTATTATAGAAGATCTGTTTTTGTTAACGTAAACTATACCGCCGATAGTGAAAATGTTTAACATAACATGTGAGGACTAACACAATAATTCATTTTGGCAGACAATATAATGATTGTCTGTTAACCCATGTCAGTGATTTATTCGTATTAAACTCTGATTCTATTCTATTTTACTCTATTTTATTTTATTATATTCTCCAAACTGCTTAGTTGTCTGATGTACAGTCTGGGAGATGCTGGACATTCTATTCTATTCTATTCTATTCTATTCTATTCTATTCTATTCTATTCTATTAAATTATACAAACTGCTTAATCTTCCTATGCAAGGTCAAGTGAATGATGGATATTCTATTCTATTCTATTCTATTCTATTCTACAAACTGCTTAATTTTCCTTTGCTGGGCTGAGTGGATGCTGAACATTCTATTCTATTCCATTCTATTCTACAAACTGCTTAATATTCCTATGCAGGGTTGAGTGGATGATGGATATTCTATTCTATTCTATTCTATTCTACAAGCTGCTTAATTTTCCTATGCAAGGTCAAGTGAATGATGGATATTCTATTCTATTCTATTCTACAAACTTCTTAATTTTCCTTTGCAGGGTTGAGTGGATGCTGGATATTCTATTCTATTCTACAAACTGCTTAATATTCATATGCAGGATCGAGTGGATGATGGATTTTCTATTCTATTCTACAAACTGCTTAATTTTCATATGCAGGGTTGAGTGGATGATGGATATTCTATTCTATTCTATTCTACAAACTGCTTAATTTTCCTTTGCAGGGTTGAGTGGATGCTGGGGATTCTATTCTATTCTATTCTATTGTACAAACTGCTTAATTTTCCTATGCAGGGTTGAGTGGATGCTGGAGATTCTATTCTATTCTATTCTATTCTATTCTATTCTATTCTATTCTATTCTATTCTATTCTATTCTATTCAACCATCTATTCTCCAAACTGCTGGTCCTATGCAGGGTCGGGGGAATGCTTGAGCCCATATACAGTATTATTAATTACATTACATTCTGACTGATTCTGGCCTTATTGAGTAAAAGGCAGAGCTTACTCCGTTGAGTCAATAATTGTCTTTTGGTAAAACGGGTTGGATCGAGTGAGAGCGAATTATTCAATGGAGGGAATGTTTGATGGTCAAATGGTACCCGTGGATTGCTCTACAGATAGATGTGTTCAGAGACTGCCAGTGTTGAATTCATCAGCATCTCATCTCAGCCACATAAAATAGTATCATTTTCGTGCACATGTAGTCACGGCCACATTTTTGCAGAGGTCACTGTATATTTCGAGTGTAAAAAGCACAGCTAGGGAAAACTTCTCATGTGTCTAAAACGGCTTCTTTGGTTCCTTAGCAGCCATGTTTGCGGGAGCTAAATAAAGAAAGCGTGTAGGAGTGAAGCTTTCAGGACTTTGGAAAGCTTTGGAGCGGCTCCCACCAGGGGCCAGATACCTCCTCTATGTCAGTTAGCCTGCTGGTTAATCATCAAACAAACTACACACAGACAGAAAGCAACAAAAAAACAACTTCTCTTCACATTTTGTCACGTTCCAGTCTCCTGTAAGCCCTCGAACGGACAGAAGATGAAATGCACGAGGCAAGGCGTGCCGACAACGCGAGGACATCCTTCACATTGGACTTAGTGTTTCCATGAAGTTACAGCATGAGGTCTTCAGGTTTGAATTCAAGTCATTGTACGGTCTCTGTTGAGTCCTTCTCAGCAGGGGCTTTCCTTTCAAGTGTTCTTTCCAGTCCAGAGAAAACCAGAACACTTTCTTTTTTTCCCCCCGTCTGCCTGGCTCTTGGGTATGCAGAGAGAGTTTCTGCTGCTCTAGTGTGCATGCTGTTTACTTTTAAGTAAAGAGTTTTAAGTATGCATTTGCAGACTCCGGTGACAATACGTTATCAAGTCATTTTTGCTCTGCGCCCATGCTTGTTTGAGTGTGACATTTTCAAGCGTCGACATGGCTTAGATTCAAACTAAAACAATGGCTCTGCATGCGAAGTAAAGTTAATGAGGATGCTTTGTTTTGTTTCAGAGCAACTTGCTGACCACCTTTACAGGACTGAAGAATCAGGATAATACAATCCACGGACAGATAATTACAGCGCAACCCTGATCGCAATGCTAAACAGAAGACCTTCATTCACTACGGCTCTAAGCTGAAAATCCATAAATCACAACTGCTGTCACACCATCACTCTATATCGGTTTTAAAATCCCTGGATTTGACATTACCCTGTCTTCATAAAAAACAAAAGATGGCAATATCGTAGAATCTCAGCATGTGACTTCACAGTTGTAGGCTGTGATATTTATATATTTATTTATTTACAGTTTTTAATTAAACTGAACACTTTTAATTAATAAATAATCTATTATACAGTGCTCTCAAATGCTCACCGGGGCTGCATTTATTAGAACAATAATACAGCAAAAACACTTGATTGTAATGTGTTCCTGTGATGGCAATGCATTACATAAATTCAATTTAAATGACTTATTACCGTTTGTAAGTCTATCCCTCACAGCCCTGTTTTAAAATGTCACTCTGACCCTGGAAGATCTGATATACTGGTTAGATAGTCAAAAGAAGTTCTAGTGTCTTCTGATTATGACCCTCTTTTTCAACGGTAAGGACAAAGACTTATGCGGATGCAGCCTTCAGTTTTAACCTAATTTGAAGTGAAACGTTTGAGTTGAATTGATTTGAATCAAATTACGCAGTGAAAATGCTTTAGCACTGCCTCATCAGGACAGGGCCTTGTCTTTTTCTCTTTGCTCTGTTCTTTGAGCTGTCATCAGAATGTCAAATTGAGCTGTCTTACCCATCACTGAACTCTTCTCTCATTGTTCTGACCCGTGGAATAGATTGTCTTTGAAAATAACATGATTCTATCTGACCTTCCTTATAAACCCGCATGTAGACACTTGTAGTGTACATCAGGTCATGTTGGGCGTTGTAGACGGGTATTTTATTGACAGGAAAAGGGGGAGTACTTGGTCGTCAAGCGGAACGCGTGACTCTTGTTTCTCCCTCTGTGTGTGTGTGTTTGGTACCTTCATGTACTCTGGCACTGTGCAGCCCTGGCCTGTAGCCGGGTATGGGACCGGCCCGTCGTGTGGGGAGCAGGAAGCACCCCACAGGCCCTGTGCCTCAGTACCAGCAGGAAGAAAGGAGATTCTGCACCTGCTATTGTGTAAATCCCCGCCAAGCTCCAAAGCCAGAGTCCTCCTTTTGTCCTTGGCCAACAGTGGCTGTGTCCCTTACTGTTGGGACGGGACGTGCAGGTGCTGCCGGGGCCGATCGCAGTGGTTGTACATCATTGATGTCAGTCATCGACGAGTGCCCTTTTTTTCTCCTCTCAGGGATCGATTTGAGAAAACGTCAAAGTGGAGCCCAAGATGTGATCAATGGGAGTCAGGACCCTCCTGGAATCCCACTGCAGGCTGGGAGAGGGAGGAGAGAATTCCATGGCGCCGAGAATACTCTCACGCCTGTATTTTTGGGTGTCGACGTTTTCCAAGTCTGTTTTTGTTCAGTTTGTTTGTTTAGTTCACTCTGGTGAATCTCTCCCCTCTCCCCTTTATCTTAATTGGGTAGAGGGTAAATGATAATAGTACTGAAATGCACATTTCCAACATCCCTTCAGTAGGAACGGAGTTAATGGAAGTTTATATGATGATGAGACTGAGATGTTCTTTTAAAGGGTTAGTTCACCCCAAAATTCTGTCATTAATTCTATTCTATTCTATTCTATTCTATTCTATTCTATTCTATTCTATTCTACAAACTGCTTAATTTTCCCATGCAGGGTTGAGTGGATGATGGGTATTCTATTCTATTCTATTCTATTTATTCTATTATACGAACTTTAATTTTCCTATGCAGGGTTGTGGATGCTGGAAATTCTATTCTATTATACAAACTGTTTAATTTTCCTATGCAGGGTTGAGTGGATGCTGGAGATTCTATTCTATTCTATTCTACAAACTGCTGGAGAATAGATGGTAGAACCACATTTTCAACATCTCTTCAGTAGGAACTGAGTTAACGGAAGTTTATATGATGGCGAGACTAAGATGTTCTTTTAAAGGGTTAGCTCACCCAAAAATTCTATTCTATTCTATTCTATTCTATTCTATTCTATTCTATTCTATTCTATTCTATTCTACAAACTGCTTAATTGTCCTATGCAGGGTTGAGTGGATGATGGATATTCTATTCTATTCTATTCTATTCTATTCTATTCTATTCTATTCTATTCTATTCTATTCTATTCTATTCTATTCTATTCTACTCACCCTCATTGATGTCGTTCCAAACCTGTAAGACGTTCGTTCATCTTCAGAACACCAATTAATATATGTTTGATGAAATCCGAGAGCTTTCTGACTGATACGGAAGAGAAGAATTATTATTTTGTAACTTTTTTTCTTTTTAAAGAGAAATACTGTGAATTAATATTACTAAATATTTTCTTTTAAAATTTATTTTAACTTCTAATTTATTGATCTTATGGCAAAGCTAATTTTTTAGCAGCCTTCAGTGTCACATGATCCTTAAAAAAATAATTTCTAATATGCTGATTTGATGCTCAAGAAAACATTCCTTTTTATAAACGTTGAAAGCAGTTGTGCTGCTTAGTATTATTAGCATAAAACAATCAGGTTTAATTAATAATATTTTTTTTCAAAAGAACAATATTAAATAGAAATAGAAATAATTTGTAAACGATTCTGATCTTAACAGTTTGTGTGGGTTATTGTTTGATTTGAAAGCTGGTTGGAATGTAATCCAGGTTTTGCAAAGGGCCGGTTAAAAACTAAATTGAAATCTTAAAGGTATCAACATATCCAATTTAGAGTCCATGATGGTGGAAAATGGTTATTTATGGCTGTATAGCTAAATTCCAACATAACTGGACCTTAGGGGGAACCGTTATGAAAAATGTATGATAAGTACTCTTTCATGAAGAGAAACCCAACAGGAGGTTGTTTTACTTTATAGTATTTAATCTTTCCTTTAATGATTTAACACGTAGCCTTTATGACTTTATACTGAGTGATAATGCAAGTTTTAAAATGACTCCATTTCAGACGAGGACCCTGCACACTTGCATTTCTGCCTTTCTACTTGGTGCTCAGATCATGTAAAGCAGTTTGTTAATGGCTTTTAGTCTCTGATTTGCATTTATATTTGGAGCAGCTCTTTACAATTAGTGTAAGATGTGTGGCAGGTAGCGCTGAAATCGGTCTTGAGTTCTGGATGAGGGGCAGGGGAAGAAACTTGATCAATCTATCTGAACTGCTTAGGGTGCAAAGAGTCTCACAGTCTCTCTCTATTTTGCTCTCTCTCTTTTTTTACTAATCGATAGCAGATGTTATCACAGCTCATCAGCTGTGAATAAGTGACGTAATAGAGGTCAGGCCACCGAGGACTTCATCTATTTTCGCAACCGGTTCAATGACAAGTGTTGATTGAGACACACATGTTCAACAGGAACACAGGGTCTGGCTACCGTGTGTGTGTGTGTGTGTGTGTGACTTGGTTTACAATCACATTGCAGTGAGGGACATGGAATGATTATACTGAAAAATAGAGCTATGTATATCATACATTCAGCATATCAGTAAGAAAGTTAAAGAGACAAATGCAGGCCAACCGGCACAGAGCAGCAATGCGGTAATGGAGCCACAGCTCGATATTGTAGAGGAAGAGAGAAACTATAAAATCGGTGAATAGGTCCACCTCGAGCGGGACCTTGGAAATGGTACGGAAATCAAGCACAAGGCAAACTAATAAAATTCACCCTCCAAGCACAAACGTTACCCTGCTTCGCTTGTCTTCATAAGAGCAAGCCGGCAATATCGTAAAACCTCAGAATGCTGTGGTGAGGTCATGTTACTGAATTGAGCTGTTTGGAGATTGATAGGAATATGCAGATTGCGTGTAAAAAAAAAAAAAAAAAAAAAATATATATATATATATATATATATATAAATACAAGTAATATTGCAAAATTTTGCAAAAAAAAAAAATCAAATTACTGTTTTCTATTTTAATATATTTTAAAATGTAATTTATTCCTGTGATGTCAAAGCTGCATTTTCAGCCCTTGCTCTAGTCTTGATCCTTTAGAAGTCATTCTAGCATGCTGATTTGGTGCTCGAGAGATTTTTCCAAAATTCCTCGTAAAGAAAGTTCAAAGGCATTTAATTAAAATACATTTGCTTTGATTTTGATTATCTTAATGAGTCTCTGAAAGCATTTTTGTAAATGTTGTAGTCTTGTCGGTTGAGGCCGCTTTATCATTTTGAAAACCAAGAGAATTTAATCTTTTTAAAAGGGTCATAGTATGATCATCAACTTGTTCTTAATGTTTTGCCATAAAATAGTTCATTTTACTATCAAAACATGCTGTAATCAGATCTCAGGAGCCAAAAAGTGTTCCGTTCGTGGCCTGTTGTGAGTCCCGCAGTGTTGTCACTGTTTGGAATATTGAGTTTGCTGTTTCTGGCGGTCAGTGGGGTTACTGGTTTTGCAAGTCAAATACAGAAAGGTGAGGATGTGCTTATCTCTGGCTGACAAGTGCTATCTGCTCTAGCTGCCCTGTTCTGGAACCTACACTGATTGACACTGGCTTGCCACAAACTACCCAGCTTCCTTTTTTACCTTGAGCCTTTTGGCTAAGATCAGTATACACCAGTGGCGGGCCGTGCATTTCACACTTAGGCCTTCTGTCCTACCTGAATTAATAACTTTCAATAGTGTATCAGCGCAAAGACTCTCTATAATTGTTGTTTTTATTTTGCACCGGCATTTATTGGATTAATGCGGTGAGTTCGGGAAAGGCCGCGAGAAACAAGCGCGTGAGTTCGGTTGGTGCATTTGTACAGTAGTTGTTGCGTTCCGAATCAGATTATAAATTCAGAAACGGAGCCTCCCTTATCTTGTCGTTCAAGGGTTAATGTACAATAGTCCCTTTTCAGACGTTACAATAGTATGCATGTTTGAAAAAAAAAAAGTTTCGATCGTAAATTTATAAGAAAAATTAAGAAGAAAATCATATTCACCACGGGGGGGGGAAGCATATTACACACCAAGATTATTTTTACACAAAATCCATCCTTATTTCTTTCCTCAAGAAGACTGCAGGTTCTATCTGCGTTTCAGTTCCAACAATGTCGTGTCTGTCTCGTCATATTTCTAGCAGTTTTAATTCACTTTATGGCTGAGAGTGCCTGCTCGACAGAAGCACACAGTCACCGCAAAACATGACGATGTTTACAGCTGCCCCATGCTCTTGCACAGAGTTTTGAACAAAGTCAACGCGATCAGCGGGACTTTTGCCTTTAGAACCATTCGTGGCATAACTTAACATTAGTCAGTTCTGTTTTTACCCGGAGAGATCGAATAGAGTTCCGTATCTGCGTTTAGCTCGGGCTGAATAAGGGATTTTTTTCTGCTGAGGGTCGAAGAGGTAAAGAAACATTCATTTGTGGGTTGAAAAACTATTACATCTACAGGAATATTTAGATTAAGCAGTTCGCTACAGATGCAGATACTAGTAATAGTACGCAGATATGGCTCTAACGTTACGCGCTCTGAGCATCCAATCAAAGAACGAGAAAATACAGACGTTATCAAATGCCAGCTAGATGGCCCCGCTCCAGTCAAAGCGAAATCTGATTGGCTGATTAAATCTGACGGATTATCTGATTGGTTAAAGCAACTGCATTCATTTTAGTTACAGACGCCCGCTCTGTCGATTCTGAAGGCCTCCAGGCAGATTTATTTACCCGGCAACGCATGATGGCTTAAATATGATTGGATACAAGCTCTAACATAAAAACACACTACTGGAAGCAGCGCAACCAAGAGAAAAGCTATGATATTAAAATAACGAACTATTGGGAATAATTTAATACTCATTCATGGAAAAAATATATTATAGTGCAAGTCAGTGATTCTGATAATGTTTAGGCCAGCAGAGAAGGCCTTGCTGGCCCTGACGGCCCACCACTGGTATACACAAATAGACAAAATGTGCTTTTAAATGAGATTCGAAAGTCATCTGGTTGCACTTTGCCATTTTGCACCACAAAGAATTCATCCGCTCGTTATTTTAATAAACAAGAGGTAGGACGATATATGATTGCTCTGAAGTCACTGTGAAATATTTGTTTTGTTACCTTGTCGATCCACAGAGGTGGTCGAATCGGTGGTAAAGCCACATTCTATTAGGTTCAGAAGGCCTTTCCTTCACTCACTTGGGGCCAGTCGCCTGGCAAGCTTAATACAAATTGTAATTGGGTGCCATAAATCGTGCACAGCGACAGACTAGGTCAAGGCCCACAGACAAGATTACTAAAGCATTACGGTCAATCAAAAGAGTCCTTGAATTGGAAGATTTTAATTAGAGTTTGGTTCTCGTGTGTGTGTGTGTGTGTGCGCCGTGTACTAATGCGTGTCTCTCGTTGTTCTCCTGAAAGTTTGTTGAAATTTGGGGAACTGAAATTGGAATCAATTAAATCCTCAACGCTGGAAGTTAAATGCCAATGTGGATGCTAATAAAATGTCTCGGCTTCGGCAGTGTCAGTAATACTGTGATTAAAAATGTATCTTAATTGGCAATATTCATCCGATTCACTGCAACGCTTGGGTTAATGTTGGAGACAGTCCTCGGAGTGCTCCTCATAAACCCTCGTCTCCTGTCTCTGCCGAGAGAATATTTGCACGATGAAGGGTTTGGCTCTGTTAAGCCCCCTCATGTCTTAATGGAGCAGATCCCCCTAATCATTCTGTAATCTCTTTTAGGCTAATGTCAGCAATATGTTCACAGAATTATTGCTGATTTGGAGCGCACTTTAAGATTGGGAAAGGGAAATCTTACGCTTGAGCAAGTGAGCTTAAGAAGTCTCTTGACAGACGAAAGGTAAATCTTCCATCATGTTTGTTTTCCTCACTCGATTTTACATTCATAATAGGTTCAAATCAGCTCATTGATTCCAAAGTGCTAAGAAGCTTACTAGTAAAATGTAACATTTGCACTAAAAGTTTTGTGTTTGTGGGCGCCGTTTCCTTGAGGGCGACTTGATCCTGTTTGCGTGTCATATGACAATATCAAACGGCATCGGCTAGCTTGGGTGGGACTTCCAATCAGCAGATTTCCACCCTTCATAATGCAAATGTTAAACATGCTCTTTCCTGATGTTCCTGATGTTATGCTTTAAGGGATAGTTCACTTTGAAATTAATTTTTAATATGTTTTAGCTTACCTCAAGGGCATCCAAGATGTAGGTGTCTTTGTTTCCACAGTATTTTCAATTTTGATATTTTTAGGTCAAACCGTTCTTGTCTGTCAGTGATATAATTAAGGTATATCGGGTCCACCTCAAAGAGCATGCACAGAGCAGTAAACATGATTTACATGATGGCCAGGTCATGTTTGTAAATGAGAAGTGGTTCTCAAACAGTTTACCTGGATAAATAAAGGTAAAAAAAAAAAAAAAAAAAAAAAAAAAATTTAAGGACTCGTAAATGTAAGTACACATTGATGGCCTAAGACACAAAACGAGCGGTTTGTGTGAGAAAACGAACAGTATTTATATCGTTTTTACTTCTTCTAATCACAGTCACGTCCAAGTACTCACGTCCCTGTACTCAAGTACAGACCGACGGCGCTTCTATCTGAACCCAGGGTGGACCCCATAAACCTCCATTATATGACTGACAGACAAGAACGGTTTGACCTAAAAATATCAAAATTGAAAATACTGTGGAAACAAAGACACCTACATCTTGGATGCCGTTGAGATAAGCTAAAACATATCAAAAATTAATTTCAAAGTGAACTATCCCTTTAAGGATCAAACTTTGGCCATCCGTCAGAGGTGAAGTAGGCTGAGCTTCCTCAAAATACTATTCAAAATAATGTAACAATGAAAGTGACGAGATTAAACTGTTGTTTCCATCCATCCATCCATCCATCCATCCATCCACTTCTATAGTTATTTCTTTACTTCTATAGTCCTTCCTATTGTTCTGTTTCTTTCTATAGTTTTCTTTTGTTCTATCACTCTTTCTTTCTATTGTTCTATCAGTCTTTCTTTCTATTGTTCTCTATCTTTTTTCTATCGGTTGTTCTTTCTATTGTTCATTCTATCTATCGTTTGTTTTATCTCTTTCTTTCTACCTATCGTTCTTCCTATCTTTCAATCTATCCTTTCCTGTCTTTTGTTCCTTGTAATACTGTATGTACATGATGTGTTACACACACACACACACACACACACACACACACACACACATATTTTTTATTCTATTGTACAATTTTAAAATATCAGGTATGGTCTGAGAATGGCAGCATAATTATGAAACAAAGAAAATATATATGATATTAAAAATCACTGCCAGTAACTGTTTTCTGTTTTCTCCTGATTGTCTCAATAATAATAATAAAAAAAATGGCCAAAAATAAAATATTAATGTCTGTCAGTAACTTCAAAAGCAGTTTTGACGTATAACGTGGTGTTATACAACACTTAGCCAAAAAGTTTCAATAAGTCATTGAGTGGAGTGTTATTCACACATGATTTGGCCAAGGGTGGAGGAGAGGGATGTACCCTACTTTGTCTTGAGCATGTCGGGCTGTCAGGGTCTCTCTCGCTCCGTCTCCCACCTGGCCCAATGAGATAGCAGGTGTGGGGAGAGGGTTCCCAGAGGACTGCTGTAGACAATCGGCTACATTCTCTCCTCCTCTCGCTGGCTGACACAGGCAGTAATTCCCCCTCGTCAGACAGATGTGAAGTGAGGATAGGTAAGCATCATCAGCACACACGCTGGACATATGCATCATTCACCTCTCTGGTCTCCTGGCCATACATTTAATTGGCGAGCTGCATTCGGTGACATTGCCATACGCTTGCGTTCCCGCTGCTGATCGCACTCCCCCAAGTTTCGGATAGAGAGAGAACAAGTTTCATTTTGTTCTTTCTAAGACGTTAAAGTGGCTTTATTTGCTGCATGATTGATGTATCTATGAGTGGAGGTTTGGTTATTTGTCTCCAGGCATCTAAATTTGTTAATATCAAGAGTTTTAGATCTAGCACTTGTATCATTGCTTTCTCAAGGGCTATTGGGTTGTTTATTCATGAATTTGGATATTCTTGTGTGCCTCGCAGGGATATTTAAGACGTAATAGGATGTTTTAAAGAATGATGAAACCAACTTCTGCTGAATTTAAACAGTGTTCTGTTTGCGGCACATTTTTCTGCTCCTTGATGTGTGACAGTAAACTATTCTTACATCATTTCCTAACCAGGCGACAAGTTTCCAGCGACAAGCAATTTGTCTGTCCACACTGAACATGAGACTACTGCGCGATGTGAACGAGGGGTCAACGTGGGGTCCAAATAGGTAGATGCAATAATATCTTTCTGCTGTCAAAATTCATCTTTCTCTGTGGACACCAATTCAAAATACTCTCACTTACTGTAAAACATAAACTTAAAGCATTATATATCCCTAAAACCATATTCTGGACAAATGTGAGCACAATAGTTTTGATTTATTAAAAAAAAAAAAAAATGGGCACCCATAGAAATGAATGGGAAAAACTGTAATTTAGAGCATTCTAAAATAAGCCAAAATAAGACACCAGGTGACAGCAAAGTCACTTCATCTTTAGGTTTTAGCTTTAAGAACTTATTGGAATGAGATTTTAATGTAATTAAAAAAATAAAAAATAAAACATAAACATAAGCATAATTTACATAGAAAATATGGTACTTTTTGAAGTAAATAAATTCAAAAATACCCCAAAAATAAAAAAAAGAAATATAATAAATAAAAATTAGGATCACACCTGAGTCCTCTTTGCCCACATTTGTCCACAATTACAGGATTAAGGGCTACAAAGTGAATACGGGTTACATATAATTATTATTATTTTATATTTGTATAATATATTATAATTTGTTTATATATATATATATATATATATATATATATATATATATATAAAACAAATTTAAAATAATTATATATATATATATATATACAGTATATATATATATATATATATGTGTATATATATATATAAAAAAATTATTTTATATTCATTATATATATATATATATATATATATATATATATATATATATATATATATATATATATATATATATATGTGTGTATTCTAGTTACTTGCAATGCTTGTTATTGTTTATTTTAAACACCACTTTCAAGAAATTAATATGTAATATTTTCAGTTATTATCCCAAAACTTGATAGAACAAGCTTAAGGAGGCAGACTGACTTTGGGTTTAAGACTTGAGATGAAACTAGAAGAAAACGGTCAAAAGAGAGAGCAGGGTAAATTTCACAAAAGGGAAACAGAAGGGGATACCGTAGCTTTGGTTCTGTGTCGATGACACCTCTCGAAAGTATTTCATTCATCAAGGGGGAGAGGGCTTGAGCCTGTGTAAATTGCTGCAGATAAAGGGACAAACCTTGAAGAATTGGATTGTGAGGGGAAAGGATTTGAATTCCCCTCTGGTGATCGGTGCCGTGCATGGGACCACTGTCGTAGCCCGTGGCTCCTGTTGAGCTTTACCGCAGAGCTGTTCTTTTGCTCACTACTGTTATTATTTCACCTGAATACACACAATTCAACATGTCCTACAGCAGGCATGATCCTTGCCAGAGGGCCCTTTTTTTGTTAAGGAGCATATCTTACACTTTTGTTGAACTTTATTATCATACTTTTTTAATGGGATCTTGAATGACATTGTTTTTTTTTTAAATGTAACAATGTTATCTGAGATCCACATGTAATATTAGCAAGATTTAAGTCATTTTGAAGCAATAGACTCTTTAAAATCCTCTCGATGACCCTCTCTTGCAGAAATAGTCAAAAGAATGAACATAAAAGATCGATGTGCAGATTTAAAAAAGGGTAAAACCATTGTGCTGTGAATAATTTATTTATTTAATTTTTTTTTTAGGGTGAGCTATTACTTTCATAAACTCATGATCGTAACCATTATGATTTCCGTTGTTGCTGCTTAGTTTTCATAAATGGTCTTTGTGGACTGGAAAGGGAGGAAGCTTTGCACTGGGAAAATTAGAGTATGTCTACATAGCAGATGTCTCTTTTAAACTCTTATTTCAAACGATCAAGGCGAAATCCTGTTTTCCTTGATATGCCCCCATTTTAAAGCTGAATTATCAAATACGCTTCTAGTAATAAAGTGCTCATGAGAGCAATGAAAGAAACTCATAAATGTTATATGAACCTATAATGTTTCTCCATCTCTGATGGCTCCCACTGAGGTAGCGTGTTTGTGAAAGAGAGCCAAGGGATGCATTGTGGAAGTTGCCTTTTTGTTTCCTCCATCCAGACGCCCATCCTGTTTGTCAGCCTTTCTGTGCCCGTCTCACACTTCCAGAGGAAACAAAGTCTTTGCATTAAATCCCCTCTGCATAGACGGAGACAACCATGATGTTTAATTCATTTGCTTAGAGCCAGAGGACACTCCTTGTAAAATTCTAGAGTATAAAGAAAATTTGGGAGAAGAAAGGAAAACGTTTTTTTTCCCCCCCTCTTATTTCCCCTTAGCATGTATGTGTGATAGGAATGAAGGCACAAGGCAACAGAAATCAAGAAAGGTGAACCGACTTAATGAGCTGAATGGTCGAGGAGGGGGGAAAAGAAACAAATAAATAATTCAAGTGAAAGTCAAAGAGGAAGAGCGGAGAAGGTCGTCTCTCACCTCTCATCTGTTTTTGCTTCTCTTGTTCAGGAGAGCCGAGAGGGTCCAATGCTCTAGCGACGTCTATAGCAACAGCGTCTCACTAATCAGGCCTTGATTAAACATCCATTCAGAGAGGCAGGGATTAGGGGAAGTCCCCTCGGAACCGGCTTGCTAGACTGAGAGGGAAGGGAGGCAGAAAAGTTTTTGATGTGTCAGTCATGCAGTCCGGTCATTGTTTGACTGCTTCCACCTCCCCAGCCGAGACCGGCAAACGGTTCGTCTGGAGCCGCGGAGAAGCAATGCAATGGAAGGGCAACACAATTATGTCCATTCAGATACACATCCCTGGAGCGCCGCGCGGGCCTCGGAAAAGCTCCGAAGCACATGCGGAAAATCTGTCCAAAACGGGGTGACCCAAAGGAGAGTGCCCTGCTTTGTCGATGAAAGTTATCCTGCCCTTGAATAGCAGAGAGCAAAGAGTGTGGCATTACAAGATCTTAGACGGCATGCCTGTTTATCTCCTGCTCCCCATCATTGATTTGGTTATTGGCTGATTGTCGAGCACACTTTTTGCATTTTTAATTGTTAACGGGTCGGGTCGTAACAGTAAGGATTTGTTCTGCTAGTTTGGATTTGAACTTGCCCTATACCGTTATTTTTTACTGGCTCTATTAAAATTATATATATATATATACATATGAAGAGTTCAGATGCAAAATCCTCTAAATGCCATTTGAAATTTTCTTCTAAAATGATCATTTTTATCAAGCTTGTATATTTAAGTTCAGTAATTTCACTTAAATGACAATTAATAGGTAATCTTCATTGCCATTTAAGTGAAATTACTGAACTTAAATATACAAGCTTGATAAAAATGATCATTCTAGAAGAAAATTTCAAATGGCACTTAGAGGCTTTTGCATCTGAACTCTTCATATATATATATATATATATAATTATTATTGTAATTTTAGCAGCATTTTAAATGACCAAAATACATTTGTTTTTATTAAACATGACTTTTTTTGTCAATTTTTATTATCATAAAACTGAATTTGGATTAGTGTTTTTATTAACTGATTAGAATATGTAAGATTGTTGTTGATCCATGGTTATTTTGTTATTGTCCTGTGTTGATTTATTTTGTGTTAACAGATCTTTACAGTGAGGAATTATATATATATACATACAGTGTGTGTGTGTGTATATATATATATATACAGTATATATATTATAGATATTATTCAGATTTGAACTTGCCCTTTTTCTCTCAACCAAGTACAAAAGTGGTGTTATTTTTATTTTATCTTTGAGTCCGAAAATGCATCTATAACTTTCAACAACCATTTATTATTGTTATTGGAATTTTTCTGACTTTATCATTCATATTTATACGAATGGCTGAGCAAACATACATTTTTTGCTGATTGTGCTGTGCTTATTGTTGACCAATGGTTATCATAAACATTATTTTTGTTCATTTATTTTGAATTCATCTCTCCCTTTCTTTTATTTTTTCATTAAGTCAAAAAAAAAAAAAAGTTTTTGAGCCAACAAGTTTGAATGCCCTTTTTTATCTTTACCTGTGATATATTTAAACTGTGCTTTTACAGACTGAGTCTGAGATATCTCTTTTTGCAGTTAAAGGAAAGTTCTTGAAAAGGGTAATGTTGCCAAAGGCGAGATCTCACCCACCAGTGCTCGAGAGGAAAATGGAGTTCATTGTTAATGATCCGCAGAAGAATTTAAATCGCACAGAGTTAAATTAACTTTATGCTAGCTCCATTTGTGTAGCACTGCATAAAGTAGGAATTCGGCCAAGGAAAGCCTAAACACCATTTTTACTTTTTAAGCAATCTAACCACACTTATTTACGTCAATATGTGTTTTCTTTCCACCATCTTAAAGGACTATAATCTTTAGTTGAACATATTCTTGAATCTTTCACATTTTTTGATCTCAGTAAAACAAATAATGAATAAAGCATTTCAGGAGGAGATCCAGGGGACAATGCAGCTCTTAACACACACGACCTTGTTCTGTGGTAAACGATGATAAGGATGTTACGTTCTGACTCCTCTGTGACATCGGATGTTAGCGTTATTAACTGGATGTTTCTCATGTTATTAAATGATTTATCTAAGATCAGTGGAGATGACTGTTATGTCCGAATTAAATGAAATGACTTCATCAATCAGACAGAGATGTTTAGGTCAAAGCTATTGCTTGGGGGGCTCATATTTGCTTGTGTTTTTTTTGTGCGAGGTGGGCTATTATATAGAAACGAGTGCGTGTCAGAGTATGACATTGCTCTGGGCCCTTTATTCTGCTTGTTACAGTGCTAAAGTATTTCAGTTATTCAGCGTTCTATTCTTGCTGAGAGCTCATTTTTTTCTATCGGAGGGAGAGAGCGACCGGCACAGGAGGGGCGTAATGAAATTGCCCAAACGTACTTGCATCTCAGAAATCTAATCCATGTCTATTGTTTATTATTGAGAGACAGTCATTATTAAATGTACAACTTTGGCATCGTTTGAATACCAAGGGCAGGTTTTAGACCCTTTAAGCTGATGATTGCCCCTTTATCCAATTTGGAGGTGGTTAGATGGGGAGAGAATTGGTAGTGTAATTGACAGAGATTGCTGTAGGTTTCAGTGCTAATATGCTGGTTGCTGCTCACAGGTCGTTTGTTTCCTTTCACGGCTGTGAGAGTTGGTTGAAGAAACTTGCTCTGCAATGAGACACTGGGAAGGTTTTTTTTTTTTTTCTGAGACCACATTATACTTTACATGGGCATTTATCAGTGTTGGGGTAATGCACAAGTAACATTTATGAGGTAATCAAATTAGGTATTTGATATATCTAGCAATGTAACGTATTACTTTATAAATGTACACATCAAATTTTCATACATTTTTAAGTGACATTACTTTTCCACATTTTTAACCCTTAAATGCATGAATGTTTCACCAATCAGTAGATATTCGGGTCTTTAGCAACCTGGATCTAGCTATATCGAACATGAATGGATCTATACCTGTTGCGATCATATACAACTCTCCTGATATTAGAGTAATAAATAAAGAAGAGTAAAATGAAGCATAATTTACCTTTTTGAGCTCAGAAGGGTTCGGTTTAAACTGATGTTTTATACCATCATCACTGTCCTCGTCAGAGCTCATTTCCCTGTGCATTCTGCATCTGGTTCATATTCGTGATCTCAAACATATTCTCTTGAAAATCGATATTTTGATCGCTGACAGCTTCTTCACCAGATCCATTATCAAGTGACCGTGACACTAATATTTGAAAGCATTCAGTACTCCACCCCACGGCCCAGGTCCACCCACCCCACTCCACGCCTCAGGTCCGCCCACGCCACTCCACGGCCCAGGTCCGCCCACGTCTCTCCACGCCCCAGGTCCACTCACCCCACTCCACAGCCCAGGTCTGCCAACGCCACGGCCCTGGTCTGTCCATGCCACTCCACGGCCCAGGTCCGATCACGCCACGGCCCTGGTCCGCCCACGCCACTCCACGGCCCAGGTCCGCCCACGCCACGGCCCTGGTCCGCCAACGCCACTTCACGGCCCAGGTCTGCCCATGCCACACTACAGCCCAGGTCCACCCACCCCACTCCACGCCTCAGGTCCGCCCACGCCACTCCACGGCCCAGGTCCGCCCACGTCTCTCCACGCCCCAGGTCCACTCACCCCACTCCACAGCCCAGGTCTGCCAACGCCACGGCCCTGGTCCGCCCACGCCACTCCACGGCCCAGGTCCGCCCACGCCACGGCCCTGGTCCGCCAACGCCACTTCACGGCCCAGGTCTGCCCATGCCACACTACAGCCCAGGTCCACCCACCCCACTCCACGGCCCAGGTCCGCCCACACCAATCCACGGCCCAGGTCCGCCCACACCAATCCACGGCCCAGGTCCACCCACGCCATGGCCCAGGTCCGCCCACACCAATCCACGGCCCAGGTCCTCCCACAACATGGCCCAGGTCCGCCCACACCAATCCACGGCCCAGGTCCTCCCACGCCACGGCCCAGGTCCGCCCACACCACAGCCCTGGTCTGCCCACACCACCCCACGCCCCAGAACCGCCCACAGCCATGGTCCGCCCACAGCTCTGGTCCGCCCATGCCACGGCCCTGGCCCGCCCACCCTACACCACGACCCAGGCCATGTTTTTGTTACTTTTGAATAAATACTGCACTTGGGTTCACGCTACAACTAGCCTCCAGTGGATCCTTTGACTTGCCAGTCTCAATTATACTATTTAAATACAGCAACATACCAAATTTGTATATGCACATTAGTTAGAAGACACTAACAAATATCTTTTTTGGCTTAAATTTGTGGACTGTTCATCATACAAAATCTATCGTACGACTCTTGAAAACTTGCAATCGCATCATGTCTTTTATTCGTTTACTTTCATTGTGTTTTTCTAAACTTCTTTTGTGTTCCAAGAAAGAAGATATATAGGTTTGAAACAACATGAGGCAGAGGAAATGATGACCGAATTAGCATTGTTTGATCAAATTTTCCTTCAAGCTTCAGATGTCTGTGTGTATGCGTTTAAACTTACAATAGTGTCATCAGGGCTGGAAGCTAAAGAATTAGTCTCCAGATGATTGTCAGGGTTAGCAATCAATAAGGATGTGAAGTGGCTTATCTCTTGCATTGTGTCAATATCATCACCATCTGTGTTAGCCCTCTGATAAACAAGGTTTCAGAAAGCTATCCTTAAAACAAGCATTAAGCTCTAGTGGTGACATCTACATGTTCCTTTAGGGCATTTTGTAGCTTGTTAGAACCACTTGATGATATTCCCACTATACTGATGTTGGGCAGAAGGAACGGCAAGTGCATAAGAGATCAATTGGCCAATTATTATCTGATTAGTCATTTAAAAGGACATACCAAAGATGAGATTTGCGTGGCGTGCACAGACCTGAACTTCAATGGAAATCAAGCTTCTTCTGATAAAATGCCACCCTTTCATGCATAAACAAATTTAACTGTGAGTGTGAATTTTATGAAATGTTTGACTTTTTCGATAAGCGACAGCCTAAATCTATTTACACGAGCCTTTGTTGTATAAGAGTTAATGTCCTGTGAAATTAAAAATCTCACCAAAAAACATTTCCAACTTGTAAAAGCAGCATGCTATCTATTTATGATATTCATGCTTGGCCACTAAAAAAATGAGCCATGACTATGAAAAAAAAAGAAAAAATGCATTACTGGCAGATTCAACTCTGGAAAACAGGGTCATTAACAAGGAAAGACGAAATGTCCAAGTGTTGAGATCAAACGCGCGTCCCTCCAGCTGTGCCACAGTTCCCTGTGACAGAAATCGTGTCTCGGTTCCTTTAAGATGTCAAATGACAAATGCTGCAATTAGCGGCCATCTTGGCGGACGTGAAAATCTTGAACATCACTGTTGCTTAACACAGCCAAGCATGAAATGAATGTGATATTACCAGGAATAAACATTAGAATATGCGGCCATTTTTTTCTCAAACGGATCCCCGGAGCTAAGCTGACCTCAGTCAGACTTCGAAAGGAACGTTTTATCCCCAAATCTACAATGACAGCTGTCAAAATGTGCAGCTAATTCTCAGTACCAGCGCTAGATTTGAGTTGACCTGTGGTACGGTTTGTGCTAGCTGCGCTACACGAATTCCTCTATCTTCATCTTAATTCTAGTCGTCCTCTATCTTCACCTATCTGCTCATCTCGGCATGTAAGAGCTTTTACCTGAGGTCTGCTGTGGCATGTGTTATGCGGAAGGATCTGGGTGGTCTACACTTAGCATTCCGGGCAGCTGTTTATCATTGTGAGTTATGCGGCTATAATTGCACAGTGCCGCTGGGCTAGACCTTGGGGAACGTTGGCCTTGTCAAGGTGCATTCGTGGCAGGTTGCGTGGCTCTGCCCTTATTGATCAGGCAGGGCCTGGATATCTTGTTGTGCTTGGGCTCCCCCCTTTGGAGTATTTACACAGCAGCTCATCTGAAGGAAAGCAGATAATTGGGTATATTAGGACCTAGAGCGAGAGAAACTTTAGGGCCTCTTCTGCTTTAGTATGGGAAGACTGTGATACAGTACATCAATTGAGAGAACTGGGCAAGGTGAAACTGTTAAAAGCTTCTAGCACCAGTGTTATATTTAATCTAATAAATATATTTTGTCATTTTTTATTAGTTTACGTACCTTTAGTTTTTTATTTCCAGTTGGTAAGTTTAGTGCTTTAGTGGGTTAGTTCTCTCAAAAATGTAAATTCTGTCATCATCATTACTCACCCTCATGTCGTTCCTTACCTGTAAGGCTTTTGTTCACCTTCGAAACACAAATGAAGATCTTTTAATGTAATTTGGGAGATTTGTGTCCCTCATTGAGAGTCCATGCAACTACTTCAAAAAGTTCATAACGAGATCTTAAAACTAATCCACATGAATTGAGTGAAGTCCAAAATCAGTGTTGATCAGCTATGATCTGTGTTTTTTATTAGAGAAGTATAAGTCCGCTGTTGTGAACATAATTTCTTTCTTTTTTTTTTTGAATTGTTGAGGTAATCCAGTTCACCAAATTGGTCTAAACGATTCCCTCACGTATTGGACTGATTCTTGTGTTCAATTTAGAGGTTAACTCACTAGAGGGGATGGTTATCAGTGAAAAACGACTTCAATTTCAGTTTGTTTCTCACGCAAAGCGATCACATGGCTTTAAAAGGCTTAACATAGAGCACAAGATATTTGGACCACTTTTATACTTGTAGGGTGCTTTTTCATCATTTTGGTGCTTTTTGGACAGACCCAATTCTGTACTTTTATTATTACCCCTTCAACTTTTGTGTTCTGAGGAAATCAGTTAGTCATACAAGTTTTAAACAACATAGGGGGAGTTTTAAACAACTTAGCCTAGTGGAAGTAGGCCTAAGTAACAGACAAGAAACTTCTTCGTAGTTAAAGTGAGGTGTACTTGTTTGTGTAAAGCCATGCTTATAGGAGTTGTTGGAACTTTGTTTTCATCTAAAGGAACCATTTAGGCCTGTTTCCAATTAGAAACATTGATCAAACGGGCACTCCTGCAGGTTATGTTCCATAGTATTCCGTCAACGTCTTGTTCCAGAGAGCTGGGGGAGAAAAGAAAAATCAATAGTATGCTTTTATGTGCAATAAAGCTGATTCTTTTGCAGGAGAACTGAACCATAATCAAGGTGCGTTAAACTGATGATGTTTATGAGGGAGTCCGTGAACACATATTATGAGGGTATAAAATGTCCCGTAAGAGAAATAGGTTTGATGGAGGAAGCAAATCAATGCATGTTTACTGCTGCTTACACAAATATTCTATGTACACACTTTAGATAAGTTACTTCTTTCGCTCTCTGTATTTCTTTTTACTCCTCTTGGCATTTGATTATAATAGCCCAATTCACATATAAAATAATAAATTTATAACCCATTTTCTATCTATCCATCTATCCATCCATCCATCCATCCATCCATCCATCCATCCATCCATCCATCCATCCATCCATCCATCCATCCATCCATCCATCCATCGTTTGTTAGGTTTGTTTGTTCGTTGGTGCTATCTCTACATTATTCACTACATTACTACATTATTTTAACTTTAATTTAATCTATCTTTCGTTCGTTCTATCGCTTGTTCTATCGTTCTATCTCTCTTTTGTTTCATCATTTAGTGTATTGTTCTACTATACGTTCTATCATTCTATCTATTGTCTTTTTGTTCTATCCATCATTCTATCTATCGTTTCTATCTATCGTTCCATCCATCCTTCTCTCTACCATCTACTGGTCATTGTTGATACAGTATATCGTTATCTATCTATCATTTATTTTCTTCTTTAATTTTATCTATTGTTCAGTCTTCATGCTTTCCATGTAAAACTCACGGCCACATTTCTAGGGTTCCAAAGTACTTATTGTCCCGCCTCAGAAGAACTCATCCTAAAGTCATTTTGACGTTTTGGCTCTTAAATATTGTTTGAGTCACTCCTGTAATGTCCGTCTGTGGGATTTAATTTATTTGTTAATTTTGTCCGTTTCATCATCCGCCTGGTAAAACCATAAGACTAGTAGCTTTGAAATGTGATTTAGTTTGAAACACTTCACCAAGCCACACAATTTGAGGTATCATTCACTTGTGTAGCACACAAAGACACATGCTTGTGTTAGATTTCAGTCTGTCTGATTCATTGAGATGCTTGTTGGCAAGATCCATTGCTAGAACGATCTTTCTGTGATCTGCCTTGCTAAGTGTTAAAATAGCCCTCCTCAGCAGACCACAGACTGTGTCTGTGACCCGATTGACCCGTGCAAGCTGACCATAGCCGAGAGTGCATGTTCACCTCCTTTACATGGCTCTTTACTGCAGAAGTCAGTGTCACACGCCCATCTTCCAAGATATTAGCAACTTGTCACGCTCTCCCCGCAGCTAAAAATATTCTGTCTGGTCTACTGGAGGAGTGGCCAAGTGGAACGGGATGACGGCTAGGCTCCTCTGCCCTTCTGATCAATCTCTCCCAGTCCCAAGCAGCAAAGCTGTCCCTCCTCGCCTAGTGTGACCTTTACCAAAGCTTTTCCCAGCATGCTCGGCCTGTCTGTTTGCTAGCACCCAGCTGTCAGGTAGGAGTCTCACCCTGCTTCTGCAGTGTGCGTAGTTGGTCACGATGCCCTCAGTGACACATTCTGACCTCTTGTTTGGGCTGAAAGAATGTCGCTGATGGCAATGGCCACATTTTCATTTCCAATTATTTTTGGAATGATATTGGTCAGAAATATGAAGGATCCCTAATATGTTTAGTTATAAATTGTTAGACCAACCAAAAGAAGCTTTGTCACCCGTTCGCTTTCGAAATATCTCTGAATTCTTAACCAGCCATGTATGTCCATGTAAACATTGACGCAATCTTATTTATTCACTTTGACATCTTAAACTCTAGCAAGGGGTCATTGTTATCCGAACAAATCTTGATAGCTGAAATTCTGTTTGGTCGAGCCGCTCCCACCATAGTGCCCTTGTTCAGCATCTGAACCCTGTTAGGAAAGAGAGTACTGTTGCCCAAGGGTCATCCATTTGCATTTCACTTGATGGTGAAATGTCAAAATAGCTCAAAGGAGTTTCTCTTGTTTACTGCAGTACAACACTCCGCATGCCAAGCACTCCGCGCTGCCTCTGAAGGTGCAGAAACAGTCGGGGAATTGATGATTTTCAAGAATTCGAAAAGACTGAGAGGGCGGGCCAGTCAAAACAGGTTGTCCCTGTAGAAAAATAAAGGAACAAGATAGACAAATGGATTAGAAATGCTCGCTGAAAGCATCAAGTTTAAACGGGGTACGGCGAGCAGCTCCTCTCCCTATTGGCTGGCAGCACGCTTGTCTTTAATGCAGCTACACGCTGTAACGTTCCTTCAAATGGGCGAGGAATCAAGCGCTTTTGCTGCTCTTGATCCCCTAGCTAATTACCTTGGGGGTTACCGTATGCTTATTAAAATTCTTCCTCTCTCAAACATCGAGTTGTTTTCAACATGGGGAAAAGGGAAAAAGGCATACTGATAGCTTTGCTCAAAGCTAAAAGGCTATAGAAAGTTTCGTTAGAAAAAAAATAAAATATTCACCAGGGGTATGAAGTCTTGTACTGTAATAATTCAGTGTAAAATTGTCTGTAATTGAGGTAAATACATAAACAACAGCCCGTGTTCATGCTGCACCAAGAATATTTTTAGGAACATGACATTGGTTGTAGTTTAACAAATTATATCATTATATCAATATTTCTACTGTTTATAAATGCAATATTGTCATATTATATAGATTATATTTTATATTTTAATTTTTGCTTCCATTTAGCTGGTTTTGTAAACCCCAGGTTTTTTTTAAAGAAACACTAATATAATGAATTGTAGGTAATCGTGCAGATGCCCTTCCCATCTATGATACAATTCATTATTGCACACAGTGTTGACAATTAGTAGTGTAATAGTGCCATAATGCTATGGTTGAAATATGTCCTTTTTTGATTGCGGGGACCACGGATCAGAACTAATTCTACTTTAATTGTTCCTATATTTCAGAGGTGGCAAGTTCTGAAGGATAATTTATTTCCTGCCTAAAAGGAACCTTGGCCCATGCCGGCAGATGAGAGTGGTTAATTACAGTAGATAGTCTTATCTCCTTGTAATTATTTTGGTCTCTTTGGAATTTCCTGGCTCTGACCAGCCAATCGATGCTATCAGACCATGAACGGGAGAGGAAAAAGGCAGGAACACAATAAGTGTGCCGCAGATTTGGGCAGGAGGACAGAGGGACCGGCTTCGTGGAAAGTGTTCTTCCGCATGCCTATTAAAATGGTGAGGGCAGTCTGATGGCTATCATTTATATCTAGCCTGCATTCACTCTTTCATCATAGATGCCCTTTTTACTGCATTAAATTAAATGGCCCTCTATTACGTTAAAGATGACCACCTTTCATTTTAAATGACCAACTGTACTTGATTTACATAATATGGATATTGCTTTATGTCATTTTATTAGACATGAAATTTACTCTATAATGGCTTTTTTAAAGTTCACAAGCTGTCTTAATGTTGGAGTGGTTCTTGGGTGTGCTGCCAAAATATCATCGCTTGGTTTCCTTTTAGGCACCCATTTTTAGGTCTTGCACTTCTGAAAATGGTCCAATAAATCTCGTGGGCATTGCTGAAAGACACGGTCCCTTATCATAGAAGTGCTGCCAGAACCTCTTCAGCATTGGGTGAAACGCCTCTCAAATGGAAAAGAGTTTAAAAATGAGAGTTGCGAAGTTAAAAAGGATTCAGCTTGCCAGTCTATCTGCATTGGGTTGCTGCAAAAACCCCTGCGTAACAAACCGAAAACAACACCTCTTGGTTGTGTTCAGACATCAATGTGTCTGGAGCAGGAAGTCAGTTGAAATTGACCCAGAAAAAAAAAAAGAAACCGATGGAATGCTGATGAAACGAGCGCCGTTTGGCTTCTTGTAATCATCCCAGCAAGCCCAGCAGCTTGGACACAAACACAGACGAAATACTCCTCAGTAGCTGACTGGCTGCTTAAGCTGCCTGATTGCCATATCACTCTCATTACAGCAGTGCTTTAAATCGACAAAGGGAGAGAGAAGCTGTGGTGGCACACGGGAGGCAGTATCAGAGCGGTGGCAGTGCAATCACTCCTATTACCTTTTATAGTCATGTAATTGACTTCTAGTTACTTTCACCTGATCGTTAACTGTGGTTTAGTGTGTCTCTAAGAGCACGCTTTGAAGTCTGAGGCAGTTTGTGTGGTGCGTTTCCGAGTCGGAAACGCGGCGAGCGGTTTTTGAGCTGCCGCGGTGTGAATCTGTAGAGACACTCAGATCAAGCGGGCTTTGCTCTCTTCTTTAGGGGGACAAACTGTATTAAATGTCCAAGTGCCAGTTTATATATGCTGAAAAAGAATCACCTATCGCTTTAAATGTATTCCCCTTTTTCTCAATGATTGGTAAACTTTAGATTTATAGCTGATGTAAGGGAAATAATATATTTGTAAATCTGAAATGTCTCGTTTTAAAACTCTCATGTTGTTCCAAACCTGTGTACGTTTCTTTACGGTGTTGTTTTGTACCCCATTGACTTTCTGTGGAAAAAAACAACACAAAGTCTTTAAAATATACTTGTTTGTGTGTGTTTTACAGAAGAAAGAAATCATACAGATTTGGAATGACATCAAAGTGATCATGATGACAGATTTTTTGGAATATATATATATATATTTTGGTCAACTATCACTTTAAACATTACTCATACACTGTAAAAAATAAAACCGTAATTTTTACGGTAAAAAAACGGCAGCTGTTGTTGCCAGAACTTTTAACTTTACGTTAAAAATACAGTAGGAACGTTATTGGTTTTACAGGCCTAACTTTAAAATTTACTGTAATAAACCGTATTTCATTTTCAGATAAAATGTTGATTTACCAACCTTTTGAAAATATGAAACTGATATCTGTTTTTTACCATTGTACACAGTGTCATTCACACAAACATTAAACACCATCATGGTAACACATAAAAAAATGCAATAAACATTAATTTAACAACATTAAATATAACATAAAACCCTAATGCACAAAACTGATTAGAAAAAAAACATTAAAATATGAGGAACCATAGTTATTTCAACAAAAAATACATAATATGTAAAGTGTCACACAGGGAATTCAATTTAATTTAGATTTTTTTTTTAATTTTTAATTAGGAATTTCAATTTTGTCAATTTATGTTTTTTTCCCCCTGTAAATTATACGAGTTGTTCTTTTTCACTTTTTTAAAAACTGTAAATTTAATGGTATTTTACAGTAAAATTATATTACAGTAATTTACTGTATATACTACGGAAACTTTCTTTAACCAATTAACAGTTTTGCACTGTAGGTCTTTTACCGTTAAAATCACGATTATTTTTCACCAGCTAAAACTATAATCCAGCAATTTTTTGTAGTCATGTTTGCTTGTTTCACAAGTGTTTTGGTTGCTAAATTCGCTGTACACCAGCTCAACGAGGTTGAGAGTCAAGCAGGACCAGATTTAAGTCCTGTAAACCCACTTACTCTGGTTTAAATGTCTATTTTCTGTGTTTTTCCAGCAGGGATGGGTAATATAATTCCAGGCACATTTCTCTGTCTGCACACCTGTAAGGAACATTAGATTCAATGCAATCAAAGCTCCATTGAACATGCACCAAACCTTGCTCAGAACATCAGGGGGAGCTTGTTGAGCAGATTTGTGGGGGCGTATGGTCACACAATAGAAGAAAAAAACGGCACAGGGATTCAGACAAGGCTGCTTTATCAGATCGTTTACTACTTATTTTGTCGCTGCTAAAAAAATAAAATGAAAAATGAAAAATGCGTAGCATGGAGAAGCCTTTCATCTCTGTAAATGACACTTAACAAGTTAGGCTAGTTAGAAGTGAATATTACATGGACAAAGTGTGTAAATGCACCACATCTCTGTAGCTGCGAGGGAGGCAATATGTTCTTCTTAAGGGGTTGCTGGCATGTCAACAGGGCGGGAGTATTGTGTCACTGTTAATCACTAGCTGCTGCTTAGAATGCAGTGAAGCCTCCAGGAGGGTCAGAGAGGGGGGGCTTGATCAACCTGCCTCCACACGGGCCTCCACTGCTGACCGGTTAATCACTGCTGCTAATTACCAGACCCATTCATGCCGGTTGCATGCAAATGCACTTTGCTTAAAAAGCACAAAGACTGTTGTTGAGGCTGTTTGTTACAATCGTCTTTGACTGCTTGACATTTTATGTTCAAATTTTTCCTCGTTGTGGTCATGTATGCATTGTTTATAGAGCTCTCCAGATACATCCAGTAGATTTCCATCTCATTCAAAATTAACCATTACAAATGTTTCAGCTTTGGGGGGGAAAAAAACAACATGAAAATCATTATTTATTAAAATTCTTACCTCAAGAACTCAGACGATCAGGTCATTGAGTCAGTGAGTTAAATGGATCAAGTCTGATTCATGAACGCATCATTAAAACCAGTTTTCTGAAAAGCCAAATCAGCCAAGGCAAGCATTTGAGCTTCTAAAACTTAAACTTTGTTAGTTATTTATTAAATGAGCGATCGTTTTGCTTGGCAAGACCCTTATTCATCGTCTGGAATTGTTCAAAGCCCTTTGAACAGTTTACAGTTTGTGCAGTTTGCAATTTGTACCGTTTCATTCCCATTGAAGTGCATTATATGGAGCAAAATGCTGGAATGTTTTCATCAAAAACCTTAATTTCTTTTCCCGACTGAAGAAAGAATGACATGGGGGTGAGTGAATTATCAGCAAAAGTTTTTTCAAAAGTGAACTACTCCTTTAAAAACTTAAGTAACCATAAATGATGCAAAACAGAGGCATTTTGAGTTTGTTATAGTGCTTTCTAAATACAGCAAATCACTTCCTGCCCCCATTTGCATTTCGCGCCATGGCAACGCAGTGGCGTAACGTCTTATAAGCGTCGCTACTTCTCTTGTGAACTCAAGAATTAGGTCTTTTCATTGCATAAAATCTATCATGGAATCCGTATTGCGTATGAGATACAGCCCATGTTTATGATTTTTTTATGATGCTTTTTCAACCATTGTGAAGCTTGAAAGCTTCAATCGCCATTGATTGTAATACGCTCTATGCACGATCGCTTCCATATTTGTCTCAGCACGCCCACTCACTTCCGGTGCTGCGTCAGTCTATGGTCATAAGCCGGTTTTGCGTTAGGTGGGGATAGTGTCAAATTACACTCGCTGTTTATAAAAACGTCCTCCGGTTAACGTTAATGATGTTAACAACACTGTGAGGCAGTTAGCTGTCACGCAAGAGTAAAAAAGAGAAGTTATTTAAATTATATATTTCGAGCCAAATCAACAACTTTGAGTGTTAGTATTCTCTCATATCGTAAGAAATACGACTAGCGAATCAGCGTTTCTAAAATCGTTGTCTCTGTTTCTGAGAAAACGGATTTTATTACAGTTTTGCCGCCTATACACTTGGCCTGCAGAACGCGCTTCCGGAAGTAAAGACGCTGACTGAGATTCGTTCGAACACACGTCAGCAGGGTTCGTGCATAGAGCCTATTGCTTTGAGAAGAGTGACCAGGACATTATTCATAATTCCTTCTTTCGTGCTGCACAGAAGAAAGCCAGTCATATGAGTTTGGAACGACATGAGGGCGAGTAAAGAATGACAGATTTTTCATTTTGGGTGAACTAATCCTTTAAAGAGCTGTCCTCTGCCTGCAGCCATAACATACGCTGAACAGAATCAAGTGAATCATCAACTAAAACCTTTTATTTACTGGGCCATGACCTTTCTTTTCTCTATTGTATCAGTTATGGAAATTGACTTGTGCTAAATCAAGATTTTTTTATTTTTTTTCCAGTGAATGATCTCACTCAGCTGTCTCTGGGTTTTTATATCTTTCAGTTTGGCCATGTGAAGGTCAAGTGCTTAAGGCGTGACACCTCTTTCCACTTCAACACTTTCTGACATGAATGCTGATCTTGGAGCATCTTTCTTTCTTCTCTCCTGCCTGTACTACTTCTATTACTGAAACAAACCCTCTCAGCATTGAGCCATGTCAGGGCATCCTTCTGTTAAACAGTGTTGCTGATGTTTATTGAAAAGCTGGGGAAGAAGGAGAATCAGCTCCCATCAGCTGCACACACATTCATGAATGCAGATTTCACGAATCAGGTCTGACGAGATTCCATTAAAAATAACGGCCAGAGCTTGGCCTTTTGATTTCATCTGCAAGTTCTGAATTGCATTGCATTAGTTATGGCACGGAAATTTTGCACTAGCTCAGTGTGCTTTGTTTCTGATTGGTTGGTTGATGCATTTAGTGTATGCAGTGGAACTAGTTGTGCCGAGACATTGTGTCAGCTTGTTATCGCAATGTTCTTGCATTTATTTCTCATCTTTTTCTTCCTTGGTTTTCTTTCTGGAAACTTTTATCCAGCAAGGACACATGGAAACTGATTAAAAGTGACAGTGAAGACTTTTACATTGTCACCAACTTTGTTCATCAAGGAATCCTGAAACAAAATATTTAATTTTTTTCACAAAAATATCAAGCGGAACAACTGTTTTAACATTGATGATAATGCTAAAGGTTCCCTGAGCTCCAAGTCGGCATATTATAATGATTTCGTAAGGATCATTTGTCACTGAAGACTGGAGTAACGGCTTCAGCTTTAGCTTCACAGAAATAAATGATATTATTTTAAATTATGACATTATGTATTGCTGTTTTACTGTGTTTATATTATATTTTCTAAAATGTTAATTGTTGTTTCCCTTAGTTGATTAAACCTTACAGTTGTGATGTCATTGTAATTGATAACCAATAATGCATTTTTGGAAAAACAAAAGTGTATATATATATATATATATATATATATATATATTAAAAAAAACTTACTTGTAGTATATTAATTTATATATTTATATTAAAATGATATCTAAAAATATTTTGAATATTTTTTCCTTTATTATTATTATGATTGACTCATTAAAAGGTAGTTTTAAAAAGCATTTTTAACGAATGGGATTATAAAACACCAATGGTTTGTTTAGCTGCACACTTTTTTGCCATAACCACAGTCTGGAGCCATGGATTATGTATCCACATAATATATAGTGCCTATTTCTCTGTTTTTGATAATACTTGCTCATGTAATGACTTATTCCTCAAATAAATAAATGAATAAATAAATATATATATATATATATATATATATATATATAGCTTATCTTCCCCAATAAAGGGCACAGTGCACAATGTGACAGATGGGCCCGTATGTTGATTTCATTTCAGTGAATTGCCGGGTTAGCCCAGTGCTGGGTGGGCCGCCAGATGTGCAGGCGTCCTTTTACTGGGCTGCTGGGCACTTTGTTTGAGGTCTCTTTGTGAGATAGCACACCCGAGACCATCTGTGTGCCCGGAGCCAAGGTATTTTTTTCTGTTTTCATTGCATTTAGTTTGTTTGTTTAATACTGTTCCGCTCCCACCAATACTGACCACCAGTGGCTTGTCTCTAACTGTAGTTTCGATATGCCCGGGAGATGAACGTTTCGGTACGAGTGCCACTATGCTGGCGGTCTGTCTTGCCACCAGGGGGCCTTGTGGTGGCAATCCCTGACATCTGTTGGCATAATGTTGTGAGATGCCTCCAAGGCAAGAGTAACTGATGTCTCAAGCTCATCTTCTTTTTAAAAGGGGTTAGGCAACATCTGAGGGTAATTATCAGATGGCATGGGGTCCGTGCAATTAGTCCCGGCTTTTTCTGTAATGAAGGAGCAGGAAAGACTGCTTGGAGAGAACTTGACCGGTCTGTGTTGGTTTTAGTCCTTGGACTGAAGCATCTCATCTGCTGCCACTTAAAGTCCAGCCAATGAAGTAATGACTTGAAATATGGAATCACCACATGCTCAGACAGGGCAAAGTCACAATCAGTGATACAAGTGGTCAAATAACTTTAAGTATAGGATTGGGGAGAAAAGTCTTGCGGTAACGGTTCAGTTTCCTCCTGGTCCATCAATGGAATCCAATAATTGGCCTTATGTAGCAATATGGTTAACAAAAAGGTAATAGTATTATTACTGTTATTATTAGGGCTGTCAGTTAAACGTGTTATTAACGGCGTTAACGCAAACCCATTTTAACGGCATCAATTTTTTTATTGTACGATTAACGCGTTTGGCCTAGCAAACTTTGTAGTTTTTTTTCAGATGCTTTTGGAACAGGATGCGGCATGTGTGGCGCTGTGCTATGAAACCTATTCATTTCAATGGCTTGTGCTGCGCGAGGACGTTTTGTTGCTTCGCGGATCTAGCTAGACTTGAAACAAAACAACAGGCACGACACCGCACACACTTGTTTGGGCTTGCGAGCCGGCCAAATAGTTGGTTAACTTTACATTTTGAGTGGATGACGAGCGCGAGATGCCGAAATGGATGCCAATAAGATTCTGAACGGAAAGTTAATTTTTAAAAAGTTGCCAAATGGTTCCATTGACAAGACCAAAGTGATTTGTGTGTTTTATCATTGTGAACTGAAATCTGAAATCACACACACAGCTGATGCGAATTCTCCGCCCCCTCGTCAATATAAGGACCTCGTCAGTATTTCTTTCACCCTTTTATTGATGGACAGTGTTACATTTCGTGGGAGATTATTTGCTCCAAGTGAGAATGTTAGTGTGAAATTGCACACGGCGTATGCCAATGTTATTTTCAATTAAAAAAAGCTTTTGCACAAAGTAAGTCGATCCACTTTTCCATGTTGATAAGAGCATTAAAATGAGAAAAAATAATGGGACAAAAAGAAATCAAGAGACATTTAGAATAGACAAATATGTACGATTAATTGCGAGTTAACTATGGCATTAATGAGATTAATCGCGATTAAATATTTTAATCGTTTGACAGCACTAATTATTATTATTATTAATCTCTAATTATTAAAGCAATAAAAAAGAAACTTTCTCTTTGTTACTCATTCAGGGATCACCTATGTGTTTGATTTACTGAAGAGAACTGCCTCGTAACAATCATTTGTTTGGGAATCATTTGGACTACATTGCATGAATCAGTTTATAATAGGGCTACTCTGGTCACACAGTATGTTTCTGATTCATTAAAAGATCTGCCTCTGCCTCATTGGTCGCACGGTTTGTTTTTGTAGTGCTTTTTAATAGTAGTGAAGGAATCGCTGCCCAAGTATTTAGCGTTCTGTACTAAGGCTTGATTTTATGCACTTAGTAATGTGTGTCGATAAAAAGCCAAATTTGTCAATTAGAACAAGATGCTTCGGTGCATATTACGAAGTGTATCAAGCTCCCCAGAAAGCTTTTCAAACGCAAGCAACACAAGGCCCCGGCAGATTGCGTGCACCTTTGTCACATATTCATACGTTGTATCATGCTTCCTGTCTCTCTCCTTTTCCAAAAAGCTTTTCTTCTCTCTTTTCATCTGTCAAGTGGTAACATCCTGTGTCTCCTGGTACACAAGCTGTAACTTTCTGAGAGACAGCAGACACTAATCGCCCCCCTCTCAGCCCTTTACGACAGGAAGGAGAGAAGGAAAAACATGCCTTGCATGGTTCCCTTCTTTCACTTTCAAGCTTGAGCAAGCCACTGGAGGGGAGGGCCGTTTGAATGGCATGAATAACAGAGAACAAGAGAGAAGGACAGAGGACAGATGATACAATCCCTCTTTTTGACACGAGCACTTCAGCCCACACGCGCACAGATCTCGGCAGCCAGACACTGATAGGAAGGCGTAAAATGAGATGTCTCATACATGGAAATGACTTGTTTTTCCCTTCTCAAGTTTTCTCAGTGTGTTCACTCATTTATATAAGTGTCAGGAAAGTGTAGGAGACGGCCCCCCTCCGTCAGGCCTTGTCACGCATGTCCACGGATCGCACTGGTGCATGAGAAGCGCGCAGTTTCATCCCAAATTGCAAAAAAGTTGAATCGCTAGAGCTATTTAGCGCATGAAATGTTTGTGAGGGAGGAACATGTAAACATTCTAGTGATTGTCAGACTCATTCATCAATGAAGAATAAATTACCAATATCCCACAGGGTTTTTTCGATGGGCATGCTGGGTACTTTTTCAACTTTCGGTTAGTCAGGAGAGCATGCCGATGTATGTTCACGTGTAAAATCCATGTGTTGATCTCACGTGTTGAAGCCATCTCTGACAGACATGTTGAAAATACTTGGGCCGCCATTTTCTCCATCCTCTCGGAAAGCGATGACGCATTCAAAACATCCGGTAGTGTGCGTTTTCCTGGAAATCCGTGTGCTCGCTTCTCGTAAATACTACAGTGTATTGTGCATGTTATCTTTTTGACAGACGTCGATGTTTGTGCAATATACAGTAGACTTTTTTTTTGTTGTTGTTACAATATTCCAACCGACAGCCAGCCTAAGTTTTTGAAGTACGCTATAATGTGTGTGTAAGGTTTTTGTGTGAACTATACTTGGTTTTTGGGTAATTATAAAATGTGCAAAATTCTTTTGGCATAGTTTATTATACTTAATCTGGCTTCAATAAATAAAAAAATAAAATAAATTTTACTAAGATACTGCCATGTTTGGCTTAAAAAATGTTAGGCTACATTTAGCTGTCAAATTTATGACAAAAATTTCATAAAAGTTGTTTTGATGTACAACATTGTTTTTATGGTCTCTTATTAAAATAATTCTTATATTTAAACCCAAGAAAAAATGCAAATACTGTAGTAAACAATGGTGAAAAAAATGTACCCCTAGGCAAATAATTTTAAATGTATATACATTTTTTTAATTATAAATATATATAATTAAATTATATATATATATTATATATATTATATATAATATATATATATAACCAAGAAAAAATGCAAATACTATAGTAAGCAATGGTGAAAAAAATGTACCCCTAGGCAAATAATTTTAAATGTATATACATTTTTTTAATTATATATATATATATATATATATATATATATATATATATATATATATATATTCGCCAGACCCATTGATGTCACAAAATGATGTCAAAGTGGTAGTTGTGTGGACTGTCAATAGAGGTTTCAATCGATTAAAAATATCAGTGTCTAAAATGAACAAATGTCTCACGGGTTTAACAACAGTTTTGAAAATAGTATTTAATAAGATGAATAGTCTACTGTCAGCTGGTCATTATTGCATTTGATCCCTAAATTCATGTTGGGGTCTCGATCACCCTGTCTGGGTAAAATTTCTTTAAGTCACTAACTGACTGGCTATACGTTATCCCTTACATACTTTTTCTTAAACAACCCAATCGAGTTTAAAGCCTGTGCATTCAATAACCATTACAAGCTCTGCACATTTCACTAAATTTCATTACACAATTTCATTATCCAACTCCGTAGTCTTACGACATGATATCCCACGGAATCACATTGTAAAGATTACGATCAGCTAAATTGTCATGGAGATTGGCTGTCTCTGCTCACGGCCTGTTTGAGTCAGGCATTCCCTCTGATGGCCCAGCTTCACCTGCCGTTGTCACGCTCTGCACGTATAAGCAACATTATAAGCTGCAGTCAATGAAATAAAAGATTCTGTGTACAACAACACAACAAATATTCTCCCTGCATGACCATCTGCAGCCTGGTGCAAATCAGCAGGAGTCCAGAAAATGAGGTCAGTTGGGTTTTGATGCAGGAAAACAGTGGGAAGACGTGATGACTCCTGCTGTGTTGTGCCATTCGCATGAACTTTATGAACTCTCTGTTGGTGCAAACTGCTATATTTCATGCCTCTTAAAGGAATAGTTCGTCCACTAATGAATCTTCTATCATTTACTCACACGCATTCTGTTCCAAACCTGTGTGACATTGATGTCCCTGGAACACAAAAGGATGATTTGGGAGAATTAAACTGTTCACTTTTTTTCTTGCGGAAAAAAGGATTTAAAGTTTCAAAAAAGAAAAGGCCCACATTGAAGGAAATGAATAGTTGAATAAAGTCGTTATTTTTGTTTGTTTTTTTGCGCACAAAAAGTATTCTCGTCGCTTGATAAACTTAAGATTGAGCCCCAGTCACTGTATTTTAACGATGTATTTCCTGACTTTTGGCCCGGCCAGTTTCGATCCCTTTAGAAGCCTATGCAGGAGTGATCCAGCTCTCAGATTTAACAGAAATATCTTAATTAGTGTTCCGAAGATGAACGAAAGTCTTACGGGGTTGGAAAAACACGAGGGTGAGTAATTACTGACAGAATTTTCATTTTAGGGCGAACTAACACTTTATGGAGCCTCCTTTTAATGTAAATTATTATAAATTAAACTTCATTTAGAAAACAACACAGTTAGAGGAGTAGTTCACTTTAAAAAAAAATCTTTTACTGATAATTTACTCACCCCCATGTCATCCAAGATGTCCAAGTCTTTCTTTCTTCAGTCGAAAAGAAATTAAGGTTTTTGATGAAAACATTGCAGGATTTTTCTCCATATAATGCACTTTACTGGTAACCAAACGGTTCAAGGTCCAAAAGACAGTTTCAGTGCAAACTGCAAACAAAGGGCTTTAAACGATTCCAGACGATGAATAAGGGTCTTATCAAGCGAAACAATCACTCTTTTAAATTTTATAAGCTCAAATAGTCGCCTTGCTCTGTTCTGTGATGCACGTTTGTGACTCTTCTGTTCGAACTCGTTCATCAAAATGAACAAATCTTTTTCCAAGTCAATTCGTTCATTTCAGTCGTTGAATGAACCAAATGACTCAAAAATATTCGTTCATTTTGATAAACGAGTTCAGTATTCATCGTCTGGAATTGTTTAAAGCCCTTTGAACAGTTTGCAGTTTGCACTGAAACTGTCTTTTGGACCTTGACCCGTTTGGTTACCAGTAAAGTCCATTATATGGAGAAAAATCCTGGAATGTTTTCATCAAAAACCTTAATTTCTTTTCGACTGAAGAAAGAAAGACGTGGACATCTTGGATGACATGGGGATGAATAAATTATCAGCAAAAGTTTTTTTTTAAAAACAAGTTAACTACTCCTTTAACTGTGTCTTTCCACAGGAAGTAATAGCGCAAAGCTGTTTCTATACGTTTTCTGTTGATCATGACAGCAGCAATTCGTCAAATGATGCTCGAATGATGGAGAAGAGCATTATAACGGGGCACATATCCAGACACACAATGTAGTCGAACACATTTTTGGCATTTTAAAGAGCTGATTCAGGTGCCACAGTAGTGGAGCAATGCTGTGCTGTAAAGTCCGCCAGATCACGCAAGTTTTCTGCATTCTCCACATATCAGACTTACAAAAAGCGTGTTGATAAACTGCTATCAGCAGACGCAATTCATTTTTTTGTGTGCGTGTATACCCCCCTCGGTTTTGCCAGGCCAGTGTCTTCTATTCTTTTTCTCTGACAATCGGGGACCCTGTGAGACTCCAAAGTGCTGACACACAGGATGGCATATTGGTCCACAGCATACATACTGAGTTTGGCCCTGTTAAATAGCACCCATGGAGAGAATGAGCTCCAGCACAGGCCCCTGAGCACCATCTTTCAGCTGAATATATTAAACTAGATAATATTACAATCCCTACATCCTCGCCTCATAGAGGAGAATGATAAAGGAGTTAATAAGGAAAGTCAATTTGTATAGGAAAACCCGCGTAATATCTTTCCTTTCTTGACTTTTTTATTAAAAAAATACATATTTCTATACACAACACAGGAGATTATGAGAAATTATGCATGTCATTCTCTGCACCCCAAGCTCCATAATTAAAATACTTTCTGTATGCTATTTTTTTCCCCCCTGTGTATTAAAAATCAGCATCATGAAAACAGAACTTGGAAGTAAACAAACCACTCAGCTATGTGCAACCTACCACCACTGGCAGTTTCTGTTGTTTATTTGGAGAAATTAATTGATTACCGGATCATTACAGATTTTTAGAAAACAACATTAATCCGCAAGAAATGGCAGATAGGCAACGTGCATTTGGAAATGGTAGTACGAGATCTTAAAATCTTAAAAGATGTCTCTTTGACGTTTACAATAATAATTCCTGTCGAAGTGTGATTTAAATGACATTAGTGGGTTGTAAGACTGTGGTTCCAGCCATCTGTGTGATCAGTGGGCTACAGGTAGTGGATATTCCCCGCCCGATGTTGGCCAGCCGTCCCATGCCTTTTTTCAAAAGCTGTGAAATATTTGTTCAACAAAGTGTGAAATGCGACAACATCTGCTGTGCAATTGCATGTTTAGACCCAGCGAGGCCCAACAGTGGCTGTCAGGACAGACTTGCCTCCATACAGGTGTGCAGAGCAGAAGAGTTAATAAGCCAGCAGCTGCAGGCTCCACATCTGGGCACCACTGGCATCCGACTCAGACGTGTTTTCCTCTCTGATCCGAGCGTGCTGTTCTCACCGGTCTTTAAGGTATTATGCTCTTGTAATGTCACCAGTCTGAAAACGGCAGAAACTGGTGGAAACGTGCACAGCAGTGTCCTTGTTTACACCTGTATTAAGTTAAAGGGATACTCCATTTTTTTTTTGGAAATAGGCTCATTTTACAACTTCCCCAGAGTTAAACAGTTGAGTTTTACAGTTTTTGAATCCATTCAGCCGATTTTCTGATATTTACAAGAATATCAGTAACCAGACAGTTTCTGATCTCATTGACTTCCATAGTATATTTTTTTCCTACTATGGAAGTCAATGAGACCAGAAACTGTCTGGTTACTGATATTCTTTTAAATATCAGAAAATCATCTTAATGCATTTGAAAACGGTGAATCCCTTTAATGGAGTATCCCTTTAACATCATCTCAGACTATCCAATCACAAGTGGCCTGTGCTATGGTAAATACAGGAGTACTGTAAATGGGATTTGCTGGGATCCAATGGTATGACTATACAGTTTTTTTCTTTTTAGTAATTTGTTAGCATTAGGCATCAGCGAATACATTCATTGATTTATTAATTGGTTAATTCTTCAAGGTTAATATGAATTTAGTTAATGTGTTCATAAAAAAGAGGTTCATTTTTTATCTATTGTTAATTAGTGTTTGTTCATATATATATATATATATATATGAATACATAGTATATACATAGTGTTTTCCATCAGCCAATATATATATATATATATATATATATATATACATAGTATATACATTGTGTTTTCCATCTGCCTATATATATATATATATATATATATATATATTCTTTCTTTTTCGACTGACAAAACTTATTTGCCAACAAAAATGACTGCTGTTTGGAGAGATTTTATACACACATGGTCACCAGAGGAGCTTTTGAGATGCATGTGTAATCTGTCTCACCTGACCGCTTGTGATAGGATCACTCAAGATGCTAATACCAGGTGTAAACAGAGCCATAGAGATCTGTGAGAGGCTTATGTTTCTTGTTCATTGTGTTGATTTCCGTCTGAGTGCTCTGTGATCAGTATAGGCATGAGAGCATGTTGACTGATCATTCAGAGTTCCCCCGTGTTCCCTCGTTCATTCAGCGTAGAAGACAAAAGAGGCAAGAAAGAAACCAATGCAATGGAAAAGTCTGGCTCAGAACTCAACCTCCATCTCATGATTAATGACCCTCCCCTTTCTGCTCATCTCACTCCGTCTCTGTCAGGAGTCAAGTGAGCTGAAGACAATAATAAACAGTCCAAAACCAAACAGATCCACTGTCCGCCCTCTCCACACCTGCACACTTGAGCCCAGAGCAACGAAAGGTGCACGTACACACGTTCTTTGAAGACGGAGGCTTTGGTTTCCAGACTCAAGGTCAATTTTCAGTAAAAGTGCTTAATCTTTCATTGAAATAGTCTTATTCATGAGCCATTGTTTATAGCATAGCACAGATGGAACCATTGAGAAGACTAGATAGATTCCAGTGCTCTGCACTTGCAGGACCTCTTAGTGTTATTTAAAATATTTTTGAAGAAAAAAAAAAACATAAATGTGTAGATTTTTATTATAAATTATCCAATATTTAATATATACAATTGATACATGTTTGATATATATAATACGTATAATAGTATCATGTATAATATAATTTATATATTTTTTTCAATATATAAAAAATATAGGCCTACTTAATACAACATATATATATATATATATATATATATATATATATATATATATATATATAGTAAATATTAATTATACATTATAGAATATTTTATACATTATATAATATTATATATAGTATATATATAATATATATATATATATATATATATATATATATATATATATATATATATATATATATATATTTATATAAAATGTACAATTTTTTTTGGCTATATAGAGTATTATGCTGTGATTTTTGCAAAGTGGGCATATATTGAAATATTTGTCATTATTATGTAGTCAATTTAGTATTCGCACACACACCATTTGTCTTGTTTCGTGCACAGTGGTTTAGGGAGTGTAGAGACCTGTGACTTTATTTAGTAGCACTGTCTCACTCACCCCTCCCTAGAGTGCGTCCCTTCACACTGTCACATCCTTCTCTGCCTGGCACTCAGGAAGTGCCATGACCAATCAACCCGGAGACCCTGCTGATGCCCCACTCTAAAGTAGCAGGCGGGGTGTGAATCGCCACCGCCCAACACCACTGTATGCTTACACACACACTCTACGTAGCCTCCGCTGGGGCCAACACTTAGCCTGAATCCAAATCGCCCCCTACCCTTTCATTCACTTTTCCCTATGTTAGTCCACTAATACTGTTGTTCACTTGGAGTGAATGAAAATGAGTGAGCGAATTCAGACAGCCATTGAGCATACATTGTTTGAATGAGTGTGCTCGATAGCGCCCACTATTGTTTCGGACACCACCACAAATGGCTGTCCCCTCAAATAGTGCCCTATTTTGTGGGTATAGAAAATCATGAAAACCAGCGGAGATTATTATATGAACAGGTCTGCAGATCTCAGATGATTTTTGCATTGTTTGTGAGCACAGATTATGTAATGAGCAGAAGAAAATGAGCAATAATCAGCCACTGGTGTCTAAGACGCCATTTGCAGTTTTTTATTGTTACTCTATTTGAAAATGGACAATATATTGGTATAATTTTAGTTATCAGGTGATATTAGAGATTTTTTTATATTTAAATTACTGTACAGAATTGCATTTGAAATAGCTTTTGCTGGCATTCAATGCACTCAGAGTTAATCTACAAAATAGTTAAATAACTTAATGTAAATGTAATGTAATCTTTAGCAAATCTCAAAATGTATTTCCATTTTATTCCTTACACACATCAGCCTTAACAAAAATAATTATAGGCGTCACAAACTGCGAGTTCACACACAGGTTGAAAATCCAATTGCAGCTATTTATTAATGGTAATCCACAATTGAAATCCAAATGACGGGCAATTATCAAAACTATCGAGGAGAAAATCCAAACAATTACAGTCCAAGATATAGGCAAACAGGGAAATCCAGGAAACCGAACAGAACCATAAAACTGGAGAAAAGAGTAGCAGAAATGCAGTATGACACTAACAAGACTTTGCAACGAGTGAGTGAAAACACAGAGCTTATTAAGGCAAACATAAACAAGTTAATTATACACAGGTGGAATTACTCAGACCATAATGAGTCCAGGCAGTTAATTATGGGAAATGTAGTTCATGATGGTAAAGCAAAGGAGACGAGAGGAAAGCCCTCTGGTGAAGATCATGGGCACTTATCAGTGCCTCTGTATCAGCCAAAATCACAATAGTTGGTCATCCCTATAATAAAAAAAGTAAATGTATAAGATAATATAAATAAATCCTGATGCCGGCACAGTCTTGACCAAACCATTTATTGCTGCATCACTTTATAGTTCTCTCTAAAATCGTACCATACTTTCCTTCCTTTGCACATTTTTACTTCATACAACACTAGGCATAGATTCCAAGTCATTTTTGGTCTTTAAAGGATTAAGCAAATAAGACATTTTACAATCACTGCAAGGAAATGATTTCACTGGAGAGCGTCTGCCTCTTAAGTTCATACATGGTATCCTTCTAATATAGATACAGGACCTTACTGCTTTGTATAACTTTCCAAAAATGGGTCGATCTGATTGTATAAGGTACTTTCGGTCTCCCACACTGCCTTTGAATTGTGTTTTTGACAAATCGGGTGGATTGTGTCAGGTTCATTGTGTGTCGTGTCGGATTCAGGGCTAAAGATGTTAGGAATGAGAGCACTCCCGTTCCTGAGAGTCCACTTTATCTCCGTAATTGGCTCAGTAACGGGGGGAAAAAACAGTTTGCATTCTTGATAGAACACTGTATCTCAAACACACATGCAGCTTTAAGCCTGGGAATAAAGAAGCCTGTAGGCGGTATTCTTTAACCTACCTCGTTACGGCTGTGATCGAGTGGCCCGGGGAGAGGAGACACCTCTTCGTTTTGACCTGATTGAGGCTTGTGTTTCTACGGCCCCCTGAGAAACTGACCACCTTGTTTATGGATGTGTTTACTTTACCTGTACCTTTGTTTTCACTGGTGATGCGTGCGTGTTGAACATCATCAGTTTGCCGCGTTAACGTAGTTGCACAAACACGCAATCGGGAGAGAAAGCCCAATCCTGCAACCCCCTCGTCTGGAGCTTTCCCTCGAGGCCTGCGCGCACAGGGCCCCATCGCGCCAGAGAGTGGGCGGCAGCCCTACAAAAACACGTCGTTATTGCTACCCTCACCTTCAGCCTGCAGCAGAACTGCTGACATTCTGATGTTTGGTTACACATGACGGCTGATCTCATCACAGGCACATTACCGCAACATGCTTCATTTGAAATGAGCCAGACGTCGGCAATAAGAACGCAGTCATGAGAGAGAGACGCAAACCAAGGGAAGACACTGCCCACAGTTAGGTGTTTTTTTTTTGGTTGTTTTATGAGAAAAATTGGAGTAAATGGGAGGATGTTGACGATGAGCAATGCGGTGACTTTCCGAATTTGCAGATGTGACTGCTCGGTAATTATGTTTGACTGAGGTTTTTTTTTTTTTTTTTTTTTGCGGATTATAGCTGCCAGCTATGCAAGGACAAAGAGCACTGACTCAGTGGGATTAGAACTACATCATGTAAGGACGTCCACCCAAGTGTAACAAAAACCTCATTAACATCTCATGGAAACACTATTTTAATTAGCTGCATTTTATTCTCTTTAAATCCTTTATACATGCACAAGAGGGCTTCTGGGGACCCTCGGCTTTCTACGTGCATTTTTCCTTTCTTTCGTGTAGTCACTGTTGGTGCAGTTTAGTGTGTCCTCTGAGATTTGAGTTTAAACCAGACCAGGAAAACAGGCGAGGAGTTGTTTACCAACTGGAGTTAAGCTATATATAAGAAGCACCTCAGGCCCCTTGACATATTCTTAATTGAATCTTCTCGACCCGTTTAATGAGAAGGAAAGACAGAGTCTATCAGGCAGGGATCGCTATGCAATGCATGGCTAATGTTCTAAAACAATCTAGAGCCTGGAAACCAATGTTTATATGATGAGTAACCCAGCGCTTTGCCACAACGACTGCCATCTTGTTGGGAACAGAAAAAAAAAACTTCCATATTTTGTGAAAATACGGAACTGAATGATATTTTCGTGATGATGTACGGGAGGGCTCATGTGAAAATTACTCTGAGCTGGATCTTTTCTGAGTGCAACCGGTGCAATCTGATTTCCAAACGAATAATTCTTATGATCCGGTTCTTGTTTTTTTAGTCAATCAAACATTTAGTTGCCGTGCATGTGACTAAAGCTATGTTTACACGGAAACGATTCTGAAGAGAAAACGCAAAAGTGGCGTTGCGTTATCACTTTTTATTCTGCGTTTAGACGAGCGTTTTGGGTGTGAAATCCACGTGCAGATGGTGACGCAAAAGTCCTCCAGGCGGCTAAGAGTGCATACTATAACAACACCAAGCCCGCGCGCCTGCGTACCACCTTCACTGTCAAGCAGACCTTTGCGTTTTTACCGTTTACACGGGAACGCGGCGGTGGAGCGTTTTAAAGATTTCCACTCTGGAGGGTGGTTTCACTTTTTTGCGTATTTAAGCCCCAAAAACGCTGTCGCCATGTAAACGAAAGGCAAATCCGATAAAATATTTTTACGTTTTCACCCGCGAGCTTTCTTGTGTAAACAGGGCCTAACATGATCTGCTTCTTTTCATGACTCAAACAAATACAGCATGACCAGTGTATTTCAACTGATTTTTGAATGAATGGAAATTTTGAGTTTGAATCTATTGGTCTGTCCGTCCGTTAAAATCACCACTCCTTTATTTTTATTTCATAAGAGTACCACATTTTTAAAACTCTGTTTAAATATAGTTTAAATTATTGGATTGCATTAATGTGATCTAAGTTACTTGTGTATATAAGAGATTTTTTAACTGTACAGTATTTAAAATCAAAAGTCTCGTTCAGATTTATTTTCCTGCTATCTTCCCAATCCCTACTGCCATCGTCCTGCAAACCTTTTCCGTGTTTTCGTATTATATTTGGTCGTAATATAAACAATTTAATTCATATATCAGATCATCAGCCGTTTCTATCCTGCTCTAATTCCTTTTGTCTGTACAGATCAGCAGGCTACATTGATTTGAGACCATCATTAACTCAATCTCAGCATATCGCTGTTCAGTGCAGATTGGTTTGTAGATGTAGGTTATTTGAGGACAGCGGGACTTCGGGTGCTCCTGGTTTCAGAATCAAAGCGCTTTTTAGAAGCTGCGGAATTAATTTTTCACACTGGTCTCACTTCACTGGATTCCAGCAGCACAAGGTTGTGCCAAAGATGGTGCAGGGTTGGGATTGAAGGAAGTGGGGAGTGGGTCAGAGTTTGCTGTGGCTGTAGGAGCCACTGGAGAACATGTCAATCTGTGGTGGTGGGCACTGACACGGAACTGATTGGCCTTCTGAAACAGAATGAAACAAAACAGGAAATGTTGTTTGCTGTCTGGTTGTTTTTTGGTCTAGCGTGATGGTTTTACTTTTCAACTTTTATAATGGCTAGTATTTTTATATTGTTTATTTAAATATTTTTTTCAGTAAACTACATTTTTTTTTTCATAAGCTACATTTTTTACACCTTTAGATGGCAGCAAACTGTCTTTATGAGTGAGTCTGTAAAGACTTTTATATTGAAAGGCACTGAAACAAATGCATTGACTAGCGCACTCATGGGAAATCCCCTTGACTGTTAAGCAAAATAGCTTTCCTCAGCAGATGTTTAAACTGATTTTGTGTTTATGAATAGCCTATAAGATTGACCTGAAGAATATCATCTAGATGCAGGTAATGCACTCACTTAGATATCTTTCTCTTGATCTCTCCCTCTATAATACTCAACTCTGTTATTTCATTGCTATTTCTAAAGTGACATTTTAGAATTAGTAACGGATGCTCAAGCTCAACTGTTAAATAAAGCAATAAACCCCGCCAAGCAGTGCCTATTCACTGTAAAACATGGCTTCAAGGGGCTTATTGCTTTCATAAAACAGATAATCCATGAAAATATTCATTTGAATATTTATTTTATTAATAAAATAAACACCAGCAACAAAAGAAATTTAACGATATAACACATGTATTCCTATGCCGAGCAATTTAGTCAAAGAGTAACGTTAGAGAAGTACCAAGAGGCGAAACTGCAACAAAAGCAGTTGCAGCTCCGCCATCTTGGACTGAACGAAACCAGTTCCAATTCAAAAGCGGTTAAGGGAACTAAATTGTAGTTTCTAATTTTTAATATCTCTATAGCCTAAACTAAAACATCATGTTGAATAATGCACAACAAAATATGGATCGGTTTATAATTAAACAATTTCGTCATAGAGCATGAAGCTGTCAAATAGGCAATTTACCCCAATAACTTTTGGGGATTACTCCCATTTCCATACACAGAACAATTTTACAACTCCAAGGAATAGTACCCATGTTCCTCATGAAATGATTGACAAATCATTGGCAATTTCGGACTAACAAGACCAGGCTCCTATCTAAATGAATGGGAAGAGACTCAGAACTGCACTTTCACTGGTCACCGGGACATAAAAACTGCATGTACAGAAACAGTAGTAAAATATGATAATTTTTTTTTTATTATTGTGCAAGAGCAAGGGTTCTCTCGCTCTCTGTCATGCGAGCGCTACTGCTTGCTCGCTCTAGATTCCAGGAGATTTGAACTAATTTGCGGTCATCAAGGAGCCGCTATCAATCTGCGGGATACTCCCGGAACTTCCGGGAGACTTGGGATGTCTGATATTTACACAACTAACACTTACCAAATCTGCCGCCTTTTCAAACAGTAACATATTTTCCGCTGTCGCAAATCTCGTCGCTGGAACCAGACGATAGGCTTAAAGGGATACTCCCTTTTTTTGGAAAATAGGCTCATTTTACCACTCCCCCAGAGTTAAACAGTTGAGTTTTACCATTTTCGAATCCATTCAGACGATTTTCTGATTTTCAGAAGAATATCAGTAACCAGACAGTTTCTGGTCTCATTGACTTCCTTAGTATATTTTTTTCCTACTATGGAAGTCAATGAGACCAGAAACTCTCTGGTTACTGATATTCTTCTAAATATCAGAAAATCGTCTTAATGCATTCGAAAACGGTAAAACTCAACTGTTTAAAATGAGGCTATTTCCAAAAAAAAAAAAGTGGAGTATCCCTTTAAATGTTTCCCGACTTGACTATTAAAAGCAGATGATTGGCTTTCCAGCAGGAGGAGCGCGGCATGTGCATACAACCGCCATCTTTGGTGTTATGGGTTTTCTCTGTATAGTTGTATTGAGGATTGAGGAAGTGGCATGTCTCTATAAATAGTCTCTGGTGGTTCTCACAAAAGAGTGTTTTTTGAAGACCCACCATTGTTGTGTCTTATTTATTTACACACTTTTGCCATTGACATGGCAAAAATCTTGACACTACTGACACTATGATCTCATTAATTGAGAAATTAAACCCAATGTACCTTTTAAATCGATTGATGGACATGGTAATGTATTGCACACGGGTACATTTATGATTTAGCATTGTATTAGGCTAGCACCCCATATGTACGCAGATCATGTCCCAGACACTGTGTCAGGGTGCTGCAGACACAAAGGCTGCTTTGGAAGAGAAAAAAATAATAATAAAACACTGTGCCCCCTCCACTAAACTAGCTTGCAGCCATCCGCATGGCCACTGATGTCAGGGAGCTGTCATAGAAAATGCAGTAGAGCACAAATAACATATATGTGTATAATCCTCACATCCCTTTTCTGGATGAGCTGCTTCTGCCGTGATAACAGACTTAAACATCAGAGCAAATCAAATCAGTGTTTCTTAGAAAACAGGAGGTTGTTTTGGTTTTTGTTATAACCTGCGACTATTGACTGTTTAATATAGTGACAATTTTCTTCACCGGTTTATCAAATTGTGCTTCGCGAATGGTTGTCTGCTCGACTGCAAGTTCACACACAGTTTCAGTTCCTCGTACCTCAGCGGAGGGAAGCTCTATTTTCAGCGGTCTATCATTAGAGTTGTGCTAAGCTGGCATATTGTTCTTTATTATGCAAATGTGTGGGTATTGTATCACAAAGTAATTGTACATTGCGTTTTTGTGTGGCAACATCTTTTGTGTGGATGTGTGCGAGTATGTGCTGGCTTGTTCAGCCTTCAGGTTGAAACAAACTCCTGTCTTTAACCAACACCTCTATGTCTAGAGCTTTATGCTATTACAAGTCTTTGCAGTTTCTTTTTTAAGTTTTTTTTTAAGAGTTATGTCAATCAAAAATCAAAATGGAAGATTGTTTTTAGGTTTTGCGTACCATTAGTTGTAGAACGGCGCTAAAGTGCAGGTAATAACCAAGGGATCATGGTTTGTCTGGTTAGCATGGTTTGGCCTAGTTATTATTCTACGCAGGAAACAAAAAATGGTGTAGGATTTGCTTTGAAACAATTTTTTACTCAGAAAAGGCTACTCAATTTCACAAATAATTACAAAGAAATGGCAAGGAACGTTGAATTAAACATGACATTTTGAAGTAGAAAGACTTGTAAAACCTACTCCAGTGAACTTCAAAAAATGTTTTACAGTTTCATAGATGCTACACCATTCTGTTACTTTCCATTGACAGCCATTAAACATTAGCGGTGTATTCCTGTGTATATGCAGAGTTTGTTACTTTGCATATTCTTTTAGTGCTATTTGCCAATTATTATTGTCAGGAAATAATTTTCCTGTGCTTTCATAGTCATTAGTCACACGGCATTTATGGGTCAGGTGATTGGCTCAAAGCAATTGTTTCCAGAACTATGCTTATTATAATGTGTGAGTATTCTATCATATTGTAATTGTACAATTGTCCCCTTTTTTGATGAATTTTTACATTATAAAACTACTTTCAAATAAAAATGAATTCTCTGCCACCAAAATATTTCCACAAATAGACCTTCTGGCGAATACAGGCGATTTTGATTAAAACCTCATTAAATTCTGTACAATGTCTAGCAGAAAACATTTTTCTACCGCATACAAGATTGAATTGTTGCGAATTGGCTGTACAAAATGACAGTTGTGAAAATAGCCTTGTGCTGTGTGGAAGTTGTGTGAATCATATCACCTTAGGTCAACTATATTAATGCACAAGCAAATGAACATTTCAGCAATCAACACTTTAGATCGCTTACTTTGACATAAACCGGAGAACACCTAACGCTGAGCTAGAAATACTCAGGTGAAAGCCTTTTTTCTGTAGCTTTCTTTTTTACTCTATTCTGTACAGTAAGTTTGAGGCTCTGCTGAGGTGCCTATCTTTGTGTACACCCTGGAGCTGAGGCGCTTGACAGTTCATTAAAGAATCCTGAGATCGTCTGTCCTTATTTTTGGATGGCATGTTGGAGGAGAGGGATTGCGCGAGCTGCCAGAAAAGCGACGAGAGACGGACACGGGGAGCTAAAGTGGAGCTTTTCTCAGTGCTCGTATTGTATTTCCAGGGGCTTCAAAGCTGTCTGCCCCAAAGCTGCTGGCTCTTGAAACACTTTGGTGAACAGATACCTTGATCAAGCGATCGAGAAGACAGATTTGCGTGGAACGGAAGATGTTTACGGCTGAGGGTGCCGCTTTTTCGTTTTGCATGGAGAAAACAACAGTTAATACTCAATTGAATTAAGCGTTGTGCACCCGAGTCCACTCGCTGGTCAGATTCAGTTGGTGTTGCGGCATCGACTTGCTTAATTGGAAAGCCAGGCGTGTGAGTTTGGAATTAAACACCACAAAATATCTTTCAGGAATTCGGGTAACGTTAAAAAAATGTAGGATGTGTGGGACGTTTAACAAGATACATTTTATTCTTCTTGAGCACTGGAAGAGAAAGAACTTGAGTACAGACCGTACAGTTGTAGCAATAACCGTCCCTGGAGAACGACTGTTAGAGGTGTGTTAAGGTGAGAGAGAGAGAACAGTCTCGGTTAGATGCAGTTCAAATACGCCGTAGAACTGGGGTACAAAGAAAGGTGAGAGACTCAGAAAAAGACACAGAACAAATGCTCAATGCTGAATTCATGCTGGTACAAGGGCAATGAAATGAATAGTTCTGTTTGGGCAAGGTGGAGGGCTGACCCGAGCCTACCTGCTGCCTCAGGCTTGCCACACTGTTTGAAAACCCTCATATTTTTCTCCATCAGCATCGTCAATGACCTCCAGCATGGTGTCCATTCAGGAGTGCTTTAGAGAGAGAGAGAGAGAGAGGCTGGATTGTGATTGGTGCAGTGACATAAAAGACACATGGAACAAGTCTCTGAAGTCAATTCTCAAAGACTTTTTTGGTCATTGTGTGTTTTTTTTACTTTTATAACTTAATAAGCTCATTTGTACAATATACTGAAAATAAGTAATTTCTAATTATTTGCTTGTTTATTAAAGCTACACTGTGTGATTTTTACCCTCATCTAGCAGTGAAAAGGTGTATGACCATCCAGTGAATAATAGTTTCTGTTCCTCTCAATTCCGATTTCGTTTTAACTCCTACAGTGGCCAATGTAGTCTAAGGTTAACATGGCTTTCAGTTCGACCTCATCCATGAGTGTTAACTCAAACGTAAATGCGAAATGCGAAGCTTGAATTAACGGGTATGTCCCTCTTTGGCTAATGTACTTTCAAGATGGAGGGGCAACATGGCGACCGACATTAGAACCCCTTACCCGTATATATTTTCAATGGCATATTATACACTCACGAGAATACTTTATTACTTGAACTAAGTAAATATACATTAATGAGCACATATATTTTTGAAAGAACTAAGTGTTTTTAGCTAAGAATAAACTAAAAGAGTTACACAGTGTAGCTTTAAGTCAAATATAAAATAAAGTATATGTGATTTTACGTGCATCAAAACATTTTATTTTTAAAATAAATTCATGATCTTTTTTTGACTTGGCAGAGGACCTAAAGAGGGGAAACAATCTGCACAATATTATATATATATATATATATATATATGTAATTATATATATGTAATTACATGTAATTATATCTGTAATTAGACCTCTTAACGCACCCTTAAACCTACCAATACCACCAAACCTGTTTCTATACATACCCATATCCCTCCTCAATAGCAAAAGTGTGTTTAACTAGGTAACATGAAGTAGGCCTAGATAAAGATGCCTAATATAAGCCTATGTACTAGCCTAAATTTTTTTATGGAATGATACATTGATACAAGTTGGTCATAGTAAATACATTTATAATGTTACAAAAGATTTCTATTTCAAATAAATGCAGTTCCTTTTATTTTTTCAGTTGATATGTTCTCAACGAATCCGGAAAAAAAAATGCATCAGTTTCCACAGAAATATTAAGCAGCTTCCAACTGTTTTCAATATAGATAATAATCAGAAATGTTGCCTGAGAACCAAGTTTGCATATTAGTATAATGTCTGAAGTACTTTTCTTTTTGTGCAACCAGTAGAGATTCTATATTATCTTTGGTCACATGGCTGTATTTATGATAATCATGAGTTGGTTACATAAAGAAAAAAAAAAGATCACAAAAGCCTCTTGTTTAACATGACTTCACTTTTTGATTATGGCTTTAACGCTACTTCAGGTTTTTGGCATGCATTTTGGTGCTTTTTGATAGCGGTGCACATCTAGTAATTCTCTAAATCTCACAGTTCTTTTTCATCTCTGCATTATTTTCCTCAGAATCCTGTTCAGACAAGAAGGAATGCTGCCAGTTGAAGCCTAGACTCTGATAGCTGTGGAGAATAACAGTCTACTTCCCGGAAGAATACAAGACTTATCTGATCTGGTAAGCACACACAAGAAAACTCAAGTTCATTTCCATAGTACAGTCTTGAATCGAAGTAACTTTCAGGGGAGTGTTGCATAGTATTTTTTTTAGTCTGTTAGAATGCTTTTTTCCCATATAGAAGCAGATTAGTCTCAAATATAATTCATGCAAAAAACATGATTCACACATGCGTAGACAATTTCACATGCATGAAACCTAATTCACGTACACACAGAAAAATACAAAAATAAATGTACAATAAACATTCAAAAATACACCGTTACACACACACACATATCCAAGGCGTGAATGATGATTTGCACATTCAAATCAAAGGACACATTCGTACATTTTAAACATTCAAAGGTTTTTGTGCAAAGTTGCGTATCTACAAATTGTGTTTCGAAGCTGCTGAACATTTGGTATAAAAAAAGCATGGATGATAAGATTTTAAAATGATTGCAAATCAGTTAAATAATGGATCATTCATAGTTTTGAATTGCTTTGAAGCTTATCAGATGCTAAACAGCTCGATTAAGGTTTTGATTTCTTTTAAGAGAAAGAATAAATTCGTCAGACTAAAGCAGTATGCAAATCATTTAAATATATATTTTTATAATTTCTGTTTTTTTTTTATTGGTTAGTTTTGTTAGAGTTTGTGAGAACAGGCCTTTAGAGTATAATTTAATTCAAATTTGTTCTGGAATTTTAATTGAATCATCTCTGTATTAGATTATGAGGCTTTTAGCATATGAACACACACACAATTTAAGTGGATTGATTATGTAGATGGCACCCCACAATTGCAGTGTTTTTTTTGTATAAGGAAACCATTGTATCGGTATACCGGTCTACTCTTGCTAGCTATCCAGAGGACAACATAGGGCTTGATGACTGCTTTCATCTTAAACGCCTTAAGCATCTGAGAACCTCTTTGAATAATATCAAGAGGCACTTAAATTAGTCTAGATTAGATGTTTGGAACCGGCTGCGATTCCTGTTTTCCTCCCCTTCAATTCTAAATCTGTTCTCATTTTTGGTAAATGCAGACTACAATCTCCACTTGTTCCAGTCACCTTAGGAATGAATGTGCCCAAGGGGATGCTAGTTTCTCATTCAGCCCGAGTGTGCGGGGTAGGGGGTGTTGGGAGAGGTGTCTGTAAGTGCACTTGAGCTACTGAACTCACGCAGTGCGACAGTCAAGTGCACGACCAGCTAAAAGCTGCTCGCAGTGAAAAGACCATCTCAAAATGTTTGTCTGAATCTCATAATTTTCCTGAATGCATGTATTGTAGACTCATTCCAGTTATATGAACCTTTTATTACAAACTGTCATTCTTTGCATGCGTGCCTGACGGAAACAACAGATTGTGGGGGAAGGGTTGGCTACGTGTCTGGAGTCGAACGGAAGATGGAAATGGAAGAGGTCATTAGCATTCCAAGAGAGTGTTGGCGTCTGGTGGAGCAGAGCCATGCTTCACTGCCTGGCACGATAGGGCAACACGGCGGCCATTAAGGCAGCTGGGTTTGGGAGTTAGGGCCCATGGAGGGCACTGCCACCCCCTGCATGGGAGCAATGAGAGGCCCTGGGCAGGTGGTCTATCAGGGACAGGGGCTGAAAGACCAGGACAAATTGGTACAGGGAGGCTCATTTCCCAAACTCAGCATGAGGGACAGCACAGCAACTCCATGAGTGAAAAAAAGAAAGACTCCTAAGGGCACCGGCATGCGAGTGATGGACTTGCCAAGAGGTCAGTCAGTCGTGGTGTCAGTGGGCCCTTTTTCACTTTGTGTCGCATTTTATATTTAGAAATGGTGCGTCATATGGACAAAAAGTGCCAAAATATGGTTATTTAATTTGATTTGGCCTAAAGATCATTTTACATGACAATTTACTGTTAAAGAATTACTAGTGTAAATTATCTGGGTATAGATTAGCCTTGAATTATTTTGGTCAAAATGGTAGCTGTTGGGTGAAGTGTATCCGTAGCAATAGTGAGCTTTGCAGCTAAAAGAGGGAAATACTTTTACAAATCCTATTGCTGTTGAACATTATTTCACTATTTGGAATATTAAACATTTTCTCGGCTGGAAATATAAATTACTGTTCAAATGTTTGGGGTCATAAGGGATAATTTTTTAAAAGAAGTCTCTTATGCTTAACAAGGTTGAATTTTTTTAATTACCTTTTTATATTACCTTTAAAAAACTAATTTTGAACATAATATATATATATATATATAAAAAAAAAAAATATATATATATATATATATATATATATATATATATAAATATAATTTATATCTGTGAAGGAAAATCTGAATTTTAAAGCAGCTATATCCTCAGTCTTCAATTTTAGAGTATTAATTCATTATATACAGTATACTATGGTAGTGTAGAAAAGATGCAACAAAATCATTTGAAATGCAACTATTTATAAATAATTTGACATTACACCATAATGCAGCTTACCCCAAACGATTTCTGATTTTTTTTTTTTTTCAGAAGTCATATTTTTGTGGCTGTATACACACTTTCTTCTAATTTCAGTCAAAGCAGACATCTTAATTATCTCATTTCTCCTTTGCCTTGTGGCCTAAAAGGTGGCATGTTGCATTAGTATTGTCCTAACAACAAGTCATTCCAATGAGAATTGGTAAACACACAATAACAGCCAATTTGAAGATATTTGATATGGAACAAAATTTTAGACTAAGGAGATTCCAGTGATGGCAGAGCTAATGTCCTGCAATTCGTGGCTTGTTGTATATTTGGTCCTAACCATGTCACATTCACAGTTGGTTAGGACAAACACTGAGATTAACACGAAAGATGTGTGGTTAGGTCAACGCTGGTTCATACATGTCTTGCAAGAGTCATATGCCAGCTTACATATGATTTAGGGAAAGAGTTTTAGTTAAATGTGAATTTTTTTCGACATCCTCGCCAAGCAATGACACATGCACCCAATGCATCAACTCAACAGTTTCAGTGAATGACATTTCTTCCACTTTCTCAGACCTGTCAGCCTGTTTCTAAAGGCTGTTAAAGTGAAATCCATCAGAACTGGTGCAGTTCAGTGAGCTAGAAGCCATTCTGGACGAGGTAACCATGGGAATGTGGCATTTAAGGGGATAGTCGGGTCTCAAACACAATCTCCAACCCGCATCGACCAATCAGACGAGAGGCTTGATTGCTACATATTGTCACCCTGTTTCTTTAAAAGGGTAATAAAGTAAACATATTGGGTGAAGTGCCCATGAGTGATGTTTTATATATTTATTTATCTATTGACATTGAGTTAATAAAATCCAGTGCATGACAACTTTATTAACCTAGAGGAGATTTATTTTGAAAGCTCTTCATTTTAGTAATACTTTTTTTAATACTTTTTTTTTTGTGTGTGTGTGTGTCGAAGGACAAGCGTGCTATCACTCTTGTTGGAGGATTATTTTTCTGCATGACACTTTTGATAAGTGGATGGATGGGTGTAAATCTTGCCTCTGTTGTTGGGGGGAGTATGACCTGTCATTCCCTACATAGATTACATACCTGCGCTGGCCGAGATTGAACTCAACTTGTTCTTGAGAATTTTTATCCTTCCTGCATCAGCCGATCGTCTCCTTGTAAAACCCCCTCTCTTTGATTGCTAACCCACAAAGTGAGTTTGCCTGTTATCATTTGTTTGCTGAATATGCCATCTAGTGCATGAACACACTGACACAACTCATGAAAAGAGGTGTTTGTTCACGCACTAGATTTTTCGGTGTTTTCCCGGTCGCTCCTTGAGGCTCCTTCAGGGCATGCTGCTCCAGAAATGTGTGTCTCGCCACAAAGTCCTTTTGTCATCAAGCTTGTGTTTGCTACCTGTTTGATGTTGTTGGCGTGTTTGTTTGCTCACAATCTTGTTCCCAGACATTAGGACAGATTCCAAATACATGTGTTTTTTATTTTTATTTTTTATAATTCATATTTTCAGGCATCAGTGAACGTCCTGCGCACCTGTGCTTGAAATGCATCCTTTTTTCCCCCTTTCTGTCACAGACGAAAAAGTGGCAGAGATTGTTACCCCCCCCCCCCCTGTATAAACCCAGGTCAGCGGTCCTGTATAGGGTTAATTCCTTCTTGACTCATGTCGTGTTCAGACGTTAGTGGCTATTAGAGGTGAAGGCTGTCCAGATGTGTGGATACTGGTTGGGATAGGGCTAAAATGGGCACACTTGTGGCCATATGGTGGAGTTTTCCTCAGCCCTGCACTCGTGATATGCTAAGCTCAGGCATTATAGTCAGTTCTAATGGCTGTTTACTCATTTTGCTTTTGCAAGGACACGTTTGGAGTTGAATGGAAAAGAGTTTAAAGGGGACATATCATGCAAAATCCACTTTTTAAGCCCTTAAATGCATTTTGTTGTATATTTGGAGTGTTTATAAGTACAGAAAAGATGAAATTATTCTCTTCAGGTGCTTCGTTTATATCTTTATATTCTGTTTTGGTCATATTTTTCAACCTGTTCAGATTTTTCTGTTTTCTATGACGTTTTTTGAACAATAACGTCACAGGATTTGCAGCGGAACTGCCAAATAAGGACATCGACTACCGGTCCAACACTTCAAGCAATCCGCCATTATTATTTCTCGCTCCGATTTTGTAGTCCAAGCTCAATGATGCAGAAGTTACGAGAGGGCAAGTCAAAATGTTCGGTTGTTGGATGTAGTGACCTGAAGCACTTCAAGGATTCCCACTTCAACAACCTCCGCCAGTATAAAGAATGGTTTGCCGATCGACTTCGTCTGAATGAGGGGTAAATTCCTTCTATCATTTAGCTGCTGTGTTTGCTGATGCTTTTCTAAACGTAAGTTATCATATTATTATCAATACAGATTTTTAGTGGTAAGATTAGACTGTAGTCATTTATCTTGTCAGAGTGCTTGTTTTAACAAGAGAAATAGTCGACTTTCACTAATAACACAACATAGTTAACTTAACTTTACATACCACTGCATCCATATGAAGACGTTGTTCTGCAGGTTCGTCGTCGTCTTTTTCAAATCGCTCGCTCTGGCTCGAATATGTAACGCTTGATGGACAAGTCTTCCGTTGTTGACATTTTGTTGACGTGTGAATAAAAATGTTCTTTGAAACTATAGTAATCGTATATATCTCTTATCAAACTACAATAATGGCCGAACGCGGGGAGTTGAACCGAACGTGAACTCAGCGACCTGGAGAGTGGGCGGGGAAAGACGCAACTCCTTTTTATTTAAAGGAGACGCTTCGAAACGGGTTGCTCACAGAAGCACATCAGAAAAGAGGTAGAAAAGGGGCCTGTTGAGCTATAATGTGGAATTCAGACCCAAGCATTGCAGTTATGCTTTATATAGACCACAAATGTATGATTTATAAGTAAAATTTAATGATTTAAAAGCATGATATGTACCCTTTAAAAACACGATTTTGGATGGTGGGTGATTATATGCCATGTAGAACCATGAAGATTGTGAGTTGTTTAAAACACTGCCTGTTAGTGGATTAAGATTTTAATTTGATGTTATTAGGGTAAAATGCTAATTTTGGTAAGTGTCCTCATTCACAATAAGAGCAGGAACACATTAAAGTAAATTATAGGGATGCACGATACAGTATAGTGGTCTCGTAATGTCAGCTATTACAGATTTATTTATTTATCCATTTGTTGATATTAGATATTTGATTATGTATCTCCCCTATTTTTACACTTTTAAATACCTTTGCCGTCATCTAATGCCTGGTTCAATTACACGATTTTAGCCCGATTTTGGCACGATCCTTTTGACGTAGGGTGTCGTGGGGATTCGTAAACGACAACGGGCGTCGGGACGCAAGACTCGATCGTATCATCTCGTATAGTGTGTCATAGTGAGCGACAACCTACTTCGCGTCTGCGATGCTTCATGACATCACGAGAAAAAGACTAGCATGTTTAATTTTTTTAACGGTCGTCCACGACGGTTCCGTCACATGTATGAGGTTGACCAATAGGAGCACAGAAGCTTTTCCTACACAACTTTCAAAAATGGCGAAACAAAAGAGAGACGATGGCGCTAACGGTAAAATTAAAAGTAAAAATATATAAGAAAACAATACTTTACCTCAAGTTCTCTTTGGAGGATTGACAGCCCATACTGTCCTCTTCGAGCAATCCAGGAACGTGTCCATTATTGGGTATTCTTTCTTTTTCTACGTTTTTCTGAACACAGGACAGCCAATACAACAATCCAACGTTTGTTTACGTTTTTTTACCAGAAATCACTCGCTACTAGTTTCGCCTTCTCGATGACATCATGCGCGCCTTTAAAGATGGCATGCGATGACTGGTCAAGGCACAACATGTAGTCTGACATGTGTCTTGTCCACGACACGACAAGACTTTAACAGTCAAAACGGTCGCGTAATCTGACACGGTGACTATCGTAACAGAAAAAAAAAAGTCGTGTAATCTGAACCAGGCATAAAACTCA